>JAGFPH010001811.1:9760-26375 GCA_018207615.1 Philaenus spumarius
ATTGTGTATTGAAGACAATCCCAATATGTGGAATGGCGTGCGAAGCATGCAATGCTTTGTGTATTTAAGGCAATCCCAATATGTGGAATGGCGTGCGAAGCACGCAATGCATTGTGTATTGAAGACAATCCCAATATGTGGAATGGCGTGCGAAGCACGCAATGCTTTGTGTATTGAAGACAATCCCAATATGTGGAATGGCGTGCGAAGCACGCAATGCGTTGTGTATTGAAGACAATCCCAATATGTGGAATGGCGTGCGAAGCACGCAATGCTTTGTGTATTGAAGACAATCCCAATATGTGGAATGGCGTGCGAAGGACGCAATGCTTTGTGTATTGAAGACAATCCCAATATGTGGAATGGCGTGCGAAGCACGCAATGCATTGTGTATTGAAGACAATCCCAACATGTGGAATGGCGTGCGAAGCACGCAATGCTTTGTGTTATTGAAGATACTCCCAATATGCGGAATGGCGTGCGAACCATTTTGCAGCTATTCAGCACCGTCGAGAATAGACCTATTTCCCAAATTGTTGGTCGAAACCCTAAAATATCGGTCTATAAACTTAATTTTGGAAATTCGCTCAACTCACGTCAGCGGTTCAGCTGCGTGGTCGAATTATTTAAGTTGTGGGCTTCATTATAGACATTCTTAATTTAAAAAAGTTTCAATATGAAAAAGTATTAGTATATATGCTTCTATTGAATAGCTTACATTAACACGTGTTTCGATTCCGCATTTAATTTTCGTTTTTTTAAATTAATTTTACCTGCCATTGAACTAAATAAACGGTACCAGGAACTGGCACATACTTTCTCACAAATACATTTAACTTACTAAACAGATTCACTGTGACTTGTAGGGTGGGGTCGGAGAGTTTTTTTTATTAAAGTTGGAGATTAACTAATAAATATTAGTATTATTATTATTATCTAGAGAGAAAACTATTCGATCGATTTCGAACAAATTTGCACCAAACACGTCAATTAGGTCTTCATAGATGCACGTAAAATGGATTTGAAATTTTTTTTAAACAACCCGCTTTATAGAAAAAAACCCCAAAAAACAGTTATTATTATTATTATTAGCTAAACGAGAATTTTTAGAAAGATGCGGGTTTCTGTATATGGTAGGGCACATTAAAGGCTACAAATAAGCCAAATTTTATCAAAATCGTTAGAGCCGTTTTTTTATAAAAAAATAATAACTGATTTTTTGGGGGTTTTTTGGCCAAAAAGGGGGTTGTTTTTCAAAATTGTTTAAAACCATTTTTCGTGCATCTATACAGGCGTACTGGACATGTCTGGTGCAAATTTGGTTGAAATCGATTGAATAGTTTTCTCTCTAGCTTTGTATACTTTTATTAAAGTAGGCGATTAACTAATAAATAGTATTATTATTAGCTAGAGAGAAAACTATTCAATCGATTTCGAACAAATTTGCACCAAACACGTCAATTAGGTCTTTATAGATGCACGTAAAAAGGTTTTGAAAAATTTTGAAAAACAACCCCCTTTATGGCCAAAAAAACCCCCCAAAATCAGTTATTATTATTATTATTATTAGCTAAACGAGAATTTTTAGAAAGATGCGGGTTTTGGTATATGGTAAGGCACATTAAAGGCTACAAATAAGCCAAATTTTATCAAAATCGTTAGAGCCGTTTTTTTTATAAAAAATAATAACTGATTTTTTGGGGGTTTTTTGGCCAAAAAGGGTGTTGTTTTTTCAAAATTGTTCAAAACCCTTTTTCGTGCATCTATACAGGCGTACTGGACATGTCTGGTGCAAATTTGGTTAAAATCGATTGAATAGTTTTCTCTCTAGCTTTGTATACTTTTATTAAAGTAGGCGATTAACTAATAAATATTATTATTATTATTAGCTAGAGAGAAAACTATTCGATCGATTTCGAACAAATTTGCACCAAACACGTGAATTAGGTCTTTATAGATGCACGTAAAAAGGTTTTGAAATTTGTTTAAAAACAACCCCCTTTATGGCCAAAAAACCCCCAAAAAGCAGTTACTATTATTATTATTAGCTAAACGAGAATTTTTAGAAAGATGCGGGTTTTTGCATATGGTAGGGCACATTAAAGGCTACAAATAAGCCAAATTTTATCAAAATCGTTAGAGCCGTTTTTTTATAAAAAAATAATAACTGATTTTTTGGCCAAAAAGGGGGTTGTTTTTCAAAATTGTTTAAAACCATTTTTCGTGCATTTATACAGACGTACTGGACATATCTGGTGCAAATTTGGTTGAAATCGATCGAATAGTTTTCGCTCTAGCTTTGTATACATACAGACATACAGACATACATACATACATACAGACATACATACAGACAGACATTTTGTAAAAATCACTTTTTTGGACTCAAGGGGTCCCAAAACGGATATTTCCACAAAAATCTCAACTTCGAATTTTTTTGCGATCACTATACTTTCTCTATACTATAGTATAGTGAGAAAGTAAAAGGAAGTTTTGTTATTACAACAAGAACATGTTTTATACTGATACAATACTTTTACAAAACTCGTTGGCATAACTTTCAAATAGCTAATACAGTTGTTATTTTTACAGGTTAGTACATGTTCCGACATATCAAGCTGCTAAAGAGAGATAGAGAAAGAGCAGCGTTTGTAATTTCAACAGGTTGGCTATAATTAATTCATTTATTGTTAAATTATTGTTGATACATTTTTCAGGTAAAATGTTTAATCTGCTCCCCATTAAAATATGTATACCTATTTAAATTTATATTTACAAATTCGTACAATCGTTTTCTATATATATATATATATATATATATATTTTAAATATTTAAGTGTTATTTACCATCTAATTTGACTCACAGCTAATTTATTACTTGTGACAAGCCTCCTTAGGAGATAATTAAATATTTAATTATTTATATATAAACAAAAAGTTGTATGATTCATTATTTCTTTAAAAAATGTATTGTTATATTATTCACTATTAATTCATTGCATTTAGATATTACAGCTCATAGGTATGAGGATTGTGAAACCAAGTAAAACTTCGGCAAAATACAATTTTAAAATTTATGTATCTATTTAATTTACAATTTAATTGTCTACGACTTTCATTCTATGGGTGTTTTCAATCGAAGTAGCCGTTTAAAAGGTATAAGCTATTAAAACGTCATAAAATGTAAGTTTGCACGGAAAATGTTAAAATTGTTTTTTGACTATAAATTTTTGCAATACAATTGAACCGAATTTTATGTTTTAGTGGCACTCATTCGGCGCGAAGTTTAACTATCTTTAATTTATAACGTATCACTTTTTCTGCACGACACACCTCGCCGTTTTCATATATAGGCAAAAAAACTTAAAAACGTGAGAAAGTTTTTATGTTTTATGGCTTTCAAACGTTGTGCTCACCTGCTGAGATGGTGCAAACTCAGAGTGTATGTATTTTGGACCAAATGAAGGTACTAAAACGATTTACAGATCTCCCGGAATAAAGTCCTGGAGTCTTATTTGCGGAATCTTATTTCTGGAGTTAATTTTTCTGGCTTGTAAGTTATAGTTTTATTGTAGCTAAAATGTCGTTGAAACACTTTTGATGATTAGGGCCTAAACGTATTTTTTGTAAGAATTGTATTCTCTGTTTTTTTTTAGAAATTGATAATGTAGTTTTCTCGTTTTATCAAAAAAATACTCTTAAAACTTGTATAAATAGTCAGGTAGATGATAGTGTTTATTTTGTAGCGAAGTTAGGAAAATCAGGTCCTCTCTTTCACTTAACCCATACACAATTACAATTCTTAGAGATATTTTCACTCTTAAGTTAAAAACAAAAAAACACAATAAAAACACAAATTAAAGAACAAAAATCGCTATCTAATCCAGATTTTCAAACCTTACAAAATAAAAATGCCTAATTTAAACATATTTATTGAAGTAAAAGAATAAATTACGTATAAACAACATTCACTGCAAATTCATATAATATAAAAAATTTTATCTTTCTTGGACCTTTTGAACTTAAATCCGTGACAAATACTTATTTTCCAAGTAAATGGGCCCTCTAGATTGAATTACAGCATTCATCGTAGTTAAAGTATGAAAAGATCTAAATTCATCCAATTTTAAAACTGTTTATTTTAGGGACATATACATATGGCTTAATGGACAATGTTTTAAATTTTAAAATAAAGGGCGGACGGGTTTTCTTGGTCAATCGACGTTTTCAGTATAGGCAAAATTGGTTTCAACTTACTAAAAATTTAAAAAAATATGCCCCTCTCAAACATTTTATACAGGGTGTCACAAAAACCTCAGCGGGCTATACAAGATGGTATTGTATACATTGAAATAAGAGAAAAATGTTCAGTCACTTTTTTAATAATTCGGCTTGGTTTAGTCGCAATCCACCATTTTGTTTTTTTTACAAAACCTCACTATAACTCCAAAAATAGATAAGATATTGTGTTCAAATGTGTTCTGCCTTTAGTATGTTACGATTTACAAGTAGTGTACCAAACACCAAGAATTTATTTTATGAATTTTAAAAATGGCGGCCGTTGCGCATTTTTCAAGTGGAATATCTTGAAAACCAATAACGTAACAAAAAAGTGTACAAAATGTTTCTCTTTTTTAACGACAGATGAAATAGTTGTTCTGTCGTTTCTGTAAGTCAATGTTTATGTTTTATAATGAAAACACTTTTACTGTTTTATAATTGTTATTTATTATAAGTAATTAATTATAATTTGTAATTATAATGTAGTCAGCTTTAGGCATAGCACAAAGTAGCCATCTTGACTGCAGATTCATGCCTGTTGTCTATGACCCACGTTTATCTATGTTAATACAAATAATGATTTCCATTACATCAACATCTTTCTTTTCAGATAAAACTAAAGTTTATAGTCTTAACATGATTGAATAATAAAGTTAGTTTATGCCATAACAATTTAAAAAAATAAACTTTACAATACAGTAGGCCTATTACAAACATTTTAAATAATCATGTAACTTGTTGATTAAGAACTTAAAAGTGTAAATCAAACAATATTATCTTTTTATAATTGTTATTTATTATAATTAGTTATAATTGTAATCATAATGTAGATAGCTTTAGGCATAGCACAAAGTAGCCATCTTGACTGTTAACTCTAGACTTCAGATTCATGTCTGTTGTATATGACCAAGGTTTACCTATGTTAATACAAATAATCATTTACATTATATCAACATTATTATAAAAACTAACCGAGTTGACAAAAAACTGAAAACATACTTTCTTGGCAATTTTCTACAATCTAGGCCTACAAAATTTAAAATTATACTAAAAACAACATTTCAGAGCAATGTTTTTGATCTTATTTATTAAAACTGTAAGAATTGAAAAACAGTTGGTTTTAGGTTAATTTTGTATATTGTAGACAATTAACAAAAAATATGCTTTCAGTTTTTTTACTCGATAACTATGTTATCCTTTGACCTACATAAACTACAAAAAACATTTTGTCAAACGTTAAAAAAATATATACATTTTGTTTCTTGAACATTTTTTGAAGTTTTCAAGACAGCCCACGTTACAAATTTGTAACGGCGGCCCTTATGGAAATTATGAACATAAATTCTTGGTGTTTGGTAGGCTACACTTGTAAATCGTGAAATACAAAATGCTTATACCAAATTTGAACTCAATGTCTTACCTATTTCTGGAGTTACAGTGAGTCTTTGTAAAAGTAAAAACACAAAATGGCAAATTGGAAATAAACTGAGTCGAATTAAAAAAAAGTTACTGAGTTTTTAAATTTATAAATGTATACAATACGATCATGTATAGCCTGCTAAAGTACTTTGTGACTGCCTGAATTTTATAGAAGTGTAGAACTTACTACACTTGATTTTAGGACCGATATACAGCATAAAACGCAGGCATGAAGTATCTGCAACTTTGTGTTTAACAGAAATACCAACTAGAAAGTAAAACGCAAAAATAAAGTACTTTGAATTACTTTAAAAATATTCTAATCATCAAAACTCTGTATCAAAGTCGACACTCGTTTTGTTCAGTGCTGCTGACTAGTGGTGAGAAAACCAACTACTAACTAACCTATAATTTGTAAAGTCATTGTGTACGATATACAAAATTATACATGGAGAAGCTGAAAAACTCATTATGTTTTAGTGTTATCTAGTCGTATCGGGGCGAATGACCGAACCCATACGGTACAGTCCGTTCCACAAATATATGCAGCATATTTTCCTTTGTTACGGTATGCAGGTGCTACCGGAGGCGACTGAGATGTTCCTATAGTTTTGAAAACTTTATTTCCGTGTAAGTGTTCTGATTTAAAGTAGGCTTACGTTTTTTGTCCATTGCCTATGCTGTTTCGTAAGCTATCTAATTGTTAGCGCGTTAAAATCACAATTTCAAAAATAAAGATAATTTTATTTTAAATGTTTTTATTTCAAGACCTTTATATTTACATGAAATTGTACACTACGTTGAAATGTCCAATCAAATTTAATTTATATCATTAAAACTGTTCAAAATAATACTTTAATGCGATTTTTTTCTTTTTACGAATTTTATACATTTTAACACATTTCAACTAGGTGTGAACAACAAATAGATATCAAGTTACCATATTTAAATCTACACAATTTTAGGTTTAGACATTGAAACTACAGGTTGGTTAATAAGTTTAACTAATTATTAAACAGATTCGACAAAGGAAACTTTAAGACATTAACACTGTACTGAGGCCCTAACATGCATATAAATAATATATAAATACATTTATTTTTGAATGATAACAAAATATAGTAATTAAATAAAAACTTTATGAAGGTTACAATTAAGGGGATGTTACACTGAAATGTTTTTGTATATAATTTTCTTCTACATGTTTTCCTGACCAAGAAAGATTTTCTGAGAAAGTGCACTCTTTTCGGGACTTGAAATTTTATTTTGGCCCGTTTATTGTTATTATTATTTTTATTTTATTTCACTGTGAAGTATTTGCTGGTAAATGTATGCCCTGAATTGTTTAATAATACATTTTATGTATATAGGGATTAATAATAAAAATAAGTTAAAATTTAGCGATTAGCTATCTATAGCTAATGAAGACAGAGATCGAATAGACACGACCAACCCCAATAATATGAATTGCAGTTTCACCATTAATATTTAAATAATCAACATTTCAAACAAACTTTTACAAACAAATTGCCAACTAAAGGAAACAATACAAAATGTAATCAGATGTTTGACTAACAATGCAAGCAAGCCTTTTGTTTGATTTTGCCTAATCTAAAAAAAAGCTGTCAGTTGTTAAGAATAGTTACCTGATTATAAATTTGCCAAATTGGTACAAATAAATAAGTTTGGCTCACTGTAGGCCTAACCTTATATTATATTCAGTTTTTGATCGAAATCCGCAGTTAAATTTACATAATACGTAACAAAAGACGTTTGAATTTAAGCATTTCTAGATAAAATAAAACCTGAACCCAAAATATCACAATAAATGCGTTTACTAACCTCGAACGCGTTTCAACGACAATGTCGCCATCCTCAGCGATCCCTGCACGGGCTACAGTAACCAAACATAGTCAGGTTTTATATTATCTAGTTACTTTCTCACAAGTCAAGCTCATTAGTTATTTATTTATAAAGCATTTCTCTTTGATTTTTGTTTGCATTTGCTTTTAGTTTGTTAATCTAACCTAAAAATAACTGTTGGTTGTGAAGTAATAATAAAGTGATTCTATTTTGTTTAAGTTTGTTTAAGTTGTATGGTAATGAATGTAAACAAAGATTATGTTGCTGAGCATTTGGCCTTAAGAGATGTTTCAAAATTTTTGAACACGTTAAATAAAATATTTTGCAAAATCCTTCCTTATTGTGCGTCTGTGACCCCATAAGAATATACCTTTACATTTTTACTTTCTCCCCCTATACCATAGTATATGGAGAATGTATTGTATTCGTCAAAATTTTCGAGTTTGAGTTTTTTGTGAAAATATCCGTTTTGGGTCACCCTGAACCTAAAAACGTGGTTTTCGGAGTGATGTCTGTGTGTGTGTGTGTGTGTGTGTGTGTGTGGATGTTATCAGACCTAGAGCCTAAACCAGTCGTCCGATTTTGATGAAATTTGGTATGGAGGTACTAATCCACGGTATCTCCAGGCGTTTTTTCATTTTTGTGAATTTTTTTTATTTTTAAGGGTCATTTTCTTATAAAAACCCTTAAAATAACGGAAAAATCAACTTTTTTCAAAAACGGCTCGAACGATTTTGACAAAAATTGTATAGAATACTATAAACTATAAAATTTTTATCAAAATCGTTCGAGCCGTTTTTGAGGAAAGTTGGTTTTTCCGTTATTTTATGGATTTTTATGGGAAAATTAATCTTAAAAATAAAAAATAAAAATTGTATTTTGAATTATGATTCTACTGATGAAAATGTAGAGTATGTTATAGTACTTTTCGTCAAAGTTCTGAGGGAGAAAGTATGTGTCAGTTTCCTGATACCGTTTATTTATATTTGTATCTTAAGTAGTTGGTGCTTCACGTTGATTCTATGTCAATCAGTAATTCAGTCAGAAAAAAGCTTTATATATATATATATATCTATATATATATATATAGATTACACAATACCACTTACAATTTTACGAACGGAGCGAGTAAAATTGTTGGCGTGCGAAGCACACAGTGCCCCCCTCCCTAATTTCCACCAATAAAAATAATTACTAGCATCATTCAAATACAGTAAAGTTACAAAACGTATTATTATTAAAACCTTGGAATAACATATAGTTAAATTTCACACGCTCTAATTACGGTACAAATCACGATTTATCGCTGAATCTTTTATATTTCCTTTCCAGTCCGACCGAAATTATTTTCAAACCGAACGCGCGCACCCTAATTAACCGGATTTTGAGAAATCACAGTAATAATTAACCAGAATAAATCGCCAGAATTCGACATAGACTAAAAAAACAACGCATGACATGTACTGCTAGGTTAGGTTATCTAGATGTTGTGAAACATGGAATAAATTGTTGCCGGTCGTTAGATAAAACAAACACGCAATCTGATAAAGAATTGTTTGTAATTTCTTTTTGGTATTTTGACGTTACGGCACCTGACAGCGTTTAGTTTTAATAAAGCAAAGTATAAAAAGTCTAGAAGTATTATGTAGTTAATAGTGTTGTAGTTCTTTAAATGTTCCTATCCAACTAGGGGGGACCCCTGCGTGCTTCGCACGCCAACCCCCAATGGAACCTTCTAAAACATACGTTACGTTTTATTTATAATAAAGTTGTGATATTAATAATAACCTCAAAACTAAGATGGTAAATAATGTTAAATGTTCAAACCAAATTATTTCTTATATTTTATAACAGCAGTTAATAATAGTTAAAAGAACCAGCAAAGCTCAGGTCTACACGTTAAAACCCTAACCTAAAAGCTAGAAATACAAAAATAATTAATTGCTTCAAATTTTGAAATCAGCTGTTAATGGAAATATCGAAGCAAACATCTCTATATTATCTGTTATTTTATTCAATTGGTTGCTATGGTAATAAATGTAAATACATGTGTTGGTTAATCATTCCAGGCCTAACCTAAGATTTTTTCGACTAAATTTACAAATATTAAAATAAAAAAAGGGTTTTACCGAAATGAATTATAGCCTATGTTACTCAGGGATAGTGTAGCTTTTTATTAGTAATACTATTTTTTCAATCGGTTCAGTAGCGCCAGAGATTATCCCCTACATACAAACAAACAAACAAACAAACAAACTTTACCTCTTTATAATATTAGTATAGATATAGATAATAATAATTAGTATAATTAGTATTAGTACTATTAGTATTAGTATAGATCAAATGTTTTAATGTAAACTACAGAACAGCTGTTTTATGTTTGTAATTTATTTATTTAATACCAAATGTTTTAATGTAAACAAAGCAGATGTTTTAAAATTCACATGTATTTCTTATGGGGATTTTTCGTTTTTCGGGGACACCAAAAACCCCTTAGTTTTTAATTTTAGAAAAAACTTATATTTTTCCCTCGTACCTTAAATCGATACCTTTAATTTGATACCTCTCCCATCATCCTCCGATTTACCAAATTCCCAGAATTTTGAATCTAAAATTTCGCTTACAGAATTATATATAAGGATAATTTATTTTCCGTTGTTCCATTCAAATGTTGTTTGTTTGAAAAACGAAGTATTAATTTGTAATCAGCTTTGTAGTTTCATCACCGGCAACCTAGAGTCGATCATCACGAGATATCGTTATTTGTCAATGGTTCTTTAATATTCTTTTCTCCTTTAAGGTGTGGATTTTGGTGTAAGAGCATGTAAGATGATTTGAGTTTGTGCGCATTCAATTTGTAAGTTAATTGAATGTATGGAAGGTCTTAATTTGTGGGCGTAAATTTACTTTACGACCCTCAGCTGATATGTTCGCCTTTTTTTAGAAATAGAGCAGTGCTGCCAACCTAGAAGGAAATGCATCGAATTCAATGAAATGAATCAGCCTTGGATATTGCATTGGTTAAGGCGCTCGAACGAGACTAGAATATCGCTTGTACACACTTTTGTTTTTACTAATGGCAGTCTTATTTTTGATTTCCTCCGTGTACACACGACATTTAAATTTACAGAAAGCTCCAATGTATAAATTAGTATAACAAAATTCGAACCGAAGTGTAAGTTACACGACTGAACATAATGTTTTTCGTCTTGTTTGCAAACAAACATCTTCAACAAAAGTTGATAATTTACCTTTTTTGGAACGAAGTTCATTAACGCGGGTTGCGGTAGTAGTTAACAAGTAGAAAATTTAATAAGTAACGATTGGTTGCTATGGCAACGACAAATAAAATACGAGTAACGAAAAAGCGTTACCAGATTGGTTGCTATGGCAATGAATGTAAATACATCCAAGAAACATGTGTTTCATCAATTTAAATTAAGAGACTATCTTTTCCGTCCGGCGTAGTTCAGATATTATCGTCAAGCGCAGAAATACATTCAATAAACATAAAATGTTCGATCATAAGTCTAGGCCTAACCTAAAATTATTGTACGTATATCTAATTTATTTTACCTGCCGTAACATACACACAATCATTTTACGTTAGCCCTAGACGGATGAACCAACATTTTATGTTTATTGAATGTATTTACAATGAATGGGCATTTAACTTTGTAGCTTTGATGTTATAATTAATTCTACACCTTTATTATAATAACATTAAACGTATGGAAACAGTAAATACTTGTATAAAAAAACAGGGGTCCCACGACCGCACATATACTTAACTTCTCCTACGATATATAATTTAGATGATCATGAACGATTTCCTGCCAATTACAAAAGATTACCTTCAAAATTCGAAGAAAGGTAAGTTATATTGCAGAGGACAGTATTTGACTGACTGTTTCGTTTTGATATTGCAAAGGCTACGCAAGTAATTAACGTTCGAAAGTCGTTACCATAACGAAGTCGTTAAATATTATTTGACTAATAAGTTTATATTTTCTTAAAATTGTATAACAACAAATACAAAAATTGACCCATTTCCGCTCTTGATAAGCCGCATTTCTGTTCACAAAAGGGCGTAAATTTACCTTACGACCATCAGCTGATATGTTTCCAGGCGACCACCTTTTTTTAGGAAATAAAGTAGAGCAATCTATAAGCACTTTATACTATTGAATCATGAATGCAGGTAAACATACGGTGACTAAAGACTGTAAGTTAGAACTTTAGGTTATTTTTTTAATGCTTGCATTTCTATTATACAAAACAACTTAATTGATATTACCAACTTATATGTTTACAAAGTGGGTACATACTGTGGCTAGAGACTATAAGTTTGAACTTTGGGCTTTTTTACTGTAATCGATGCAACAAATACTTTTGGACCCTTGTTATACACATGGGATAGATTCGATTTATCGAATCGTGAACATCGATGTATACCGAATATCCGTAGTTCAAGGCCGTAACCAGGTAAACTTTGGGGGGGGGGGGGGCGGGGCAGGATCGGGGATTTAATTTAAACCCTTTTAACACGTTCACTGCTAAGGACGAACATGTGAGCTTGACACTGAACACTATGAGAAGCGGCCGACGCACAGTGCATTGCACGCCAACCCCATATTGGGAGTATTTTCAATACACAATGCACTGCGTGTTAAAGTATTTTTGTTGAACCTTCATAGTTTTCTTATTTAATAGATCAGATCAAGCTCACAAGAGAGTAAGGCTGTAAGCTACTGCATCCATGTGCATTGTACGTTGTAGTTTAATCAAGCAAATCTAAATAGTAGTATGCATGCAATGCACAATGATGTAAAATAAGTTGCTGGATCCTCTGTTGTGTTGTCTATTTTATAATTTAATTTGCACTTTTTGAACCTAGAATTAATTTTTACTACCAAATTTCGGGTGGAGGGGTCGACCCCCCCCCCCCTCGCCGTAGTTTGAAGTTTGATGTAAAGTACGGTGAACATTAGTTATTTATGTGTCATAGAATTTTATAAAGTGAAAATTCTGTATGTTCCTGTTTTGTTATACATCTATTTTATTAAGTGACTAGGGGAGACTCCTGCGTGCTCCGCACGCAGCTCACAATGAAACCTTCTAAAAACAAACGTTATGTTTTATTTATAATAAAGGTGTAGGATTAATAATAACCTCAAAACTAAGATGGTAAATAATGTTAAATGTTCAAATTAAATGATTTCTTATATTTTATAACAGCAGTTATAATAATGGTTAAAAGAACCAGCAAGGCTCAGGTCTTCACTTTAAAACCCTAACCTAAAAGCTAGAAATACAAAAATAATTGCTTCAAATTTTGAAATCAGCTGTTAATGGAAATATTGGAGCAAACAGCTATATTATCTGTTATTTTATTCAATTGGTTGCTATGGTAGTAAATGTAAATACGTGTGTTGGTTTATCAATCTAGGCATAACCTAGGAATTTTTCCCGACTAAATTTACAAATATTGAAATAAAAAAAGGTTTTTATCGAAATGAACTACAGCCTATGTTACTCAGGGATGGTGTAGCTTTTTATTAGTAAAACTATTTTTTCAATCGGTTCAGTAGTGCCAGAGATTACCCCCTACATATAAACAAACAAACAAAAACGAACTTTACCTCTTTATAATATTAGTATAGATGTTAAGTTGTAGGACTAGTAAAGTCCGGCAATCGTGTTCGTATGTGCAGATAAATTGAAAAGATAAGTCTAATATTTCCTGAGTTAAATAAGTTGTGAATTGAGTAAGGTGTAAAATGTTTTATTTTCTGCTCATAATTAATTACTTTAAATCTTGTTATTCATATTTTCTGTTTTCATTTATTTAAGACGTTTAGAAATAGAATTGAACATTACAATTACGTATTAGGGCATTTGCTTGCGTATATGTTGGCACCTCTGCCGCAATATGGCGTAGGGTCGTAATGTAAACTTTCGCCCACAAATGTATAACAAAACACAACTAAACATGTGTTCTTACAATAATATTCTAGCGCCTACACTAGTGTAATAATTCAAGCGAAACAATCGATTCCCCAACCGCCTCACAACCCATACTAATACGCTGACCGACATCCACGCTGAAGGAAAATGGCACAATTTAATCTCCTGCGAGTGTAATTGGCATTTGATAGAGGCGGACAGACGGAACGGGACACGGCAAGATGTGTCGTCCATATTAACACGGAAATGTATTCATAACACGAAGACTAACGGAGTCCGGTGACGGAACGGAAGGTTATCTTTTATTGAGTAATCAACTGTAATTGTTGGTAATTAAATTAATTAATTGCTGTAATAACGCCGAGTGTCAGGATTCTATGAAATAAATTGATATTCCGGCGTGGTCGGTCAGAACTGGTTAACTGGAGAGATGAATGCGGGAATGTAACTGATGTTGATAGTGTTTAACACGCAACGTTTTAATGTAATGTAAACAACAGAATATTATAACAACGATTAATTTAAGAGTTCTCAGTGGAAAATATACTATCACAGCCATACTAGCTAAATATTGTTAACTTGTAAGACTCCGTCAAAAATCAGATAAACAACTTTAAAACCAATAGTATCTAGAAATGACAAATTTTATGTCGGCCTTCCTAACAATGCTGTGGGTATTTTTAAACGCGGTAAATTTGTATAACAACAAGGACTATATTATAGTATAATAATAGTCTTTTATGGAACGAAGTTCCTCAACGTGGGTTGCGGTACGAATTAACAAATAGAAAATGTAATGCGTAACGAAAAAAAGTGTTATTAATTGGTTACTGTGGCAATGACAAAATATAAAATGCGAGTAACAAAAAAGCAAATTGGTTGCTATGGCAATGCATGTAAATACATCCGAGAAACATGTGTTTTGGTTCATCAATTTAAATTAGGAGGCGATCGGTTCCGTTCGGCGCAGTTCAGATAACGTCGAGCGCTGAAATTTTAGGTTAGGCCTAGAAAATAATTTTAAGTCTAGGCCTAACCTATAATTGTTGTATGTATGTTGACGTTAAGACAGGTAAAGTAAACTAAACATGCACACAATAATTTTATCCGGATGAACCAACATTTTATGTTTATTGATTGTATTTACAATGAATGGACGTTTAACTGTGTTTACCATCTTGCCTTTGATGTTATAATTAATTTTACACCTTTATTATAATAACATTAAACTTATGGAAACAGTAAATATTTGTATAAAAAACAAACTAATAATAACCGACAGTTGAAAAATTAAAATTGTGTGTGTATGTTGCCGTTAAAGCTGGTAAAAGAATTGAAGAAAAGGCGTGATGAACTTTGTTCCTACGACCGCACACATTTACTTTTTTAGTAAAAATAAGAAAGCAGTCATCAAACCATTTTACCCAATCATCAAACAATTTATAATGTGTTTTACTTTTTTTGTGTAGTAACAGCATACGTACCCACATGTATGTTGTGTACTGTGTTGGTAAAGGGTGCCGGGTTAAATAAACCAATTATTAGACGTAACATCGCATAATATCCTTCATCCGATTCTTGACTGTTAAACTCTCCGACAGGGAATTAAAAGAGCTGCAAAAAAGGTCTCTTGTCATGTTTACTTAAAACGTACAGTTTTTTTTAGTAATTCTGATTTTAATTTTTCAAACAACCACCATTTCGAAACGTATGATTTTGTATAATCGTTTATTTTTCGTAAATAGATCATTGTTAGGTAAACTTCGTGCCAAGTTTGAATCAAATCTGACTGTAGCCTACTCTAGATGTGAATTATTTTGTAAAATAAACAAATTATCTGGAAAACTAAGCGTTTTTAAAAACATTTTATTCTTGGGTTTTTGTCTTTATTTTGACCCAAGGAACAATATCATGTAGTTTGCGCATGAAATTTGGAAACACCCTGTATACTTCATTCCAGCTACGGTTATTATTGCTAAATTAGGTATGTTGAGTATAGTGGCTTTGTTGTTTTTTAGCTATTTTGGTAAAACTTTTTTTAAATAGTTCGGAAACTGTGACGCGAGAAACAAATTTATGCCCGAGAGGTGACATTTTGAAATACAAATATTAAGGTAACAAATTTGGTTTTGGATTTACGAAGCTCAGTTTCCCGAAGGTCGTCGTTGAACTATTTATGATCGCAGCCAGACAACCTTGGTATTGAGTTCCAAACAGTAATAAATTATATGTATTTGTTTTGTTTCTCGGCAATAAATAAGCCTTTGAATAAATTATACCTGGAGAAACTGTATTTCTTTCTTAATGATGGCCTATTACAAGCGTTTACTGTTTTGCATTTTTTGTCTTGAATTTCTGTTAGTCTTTTTTCGTGCCGTTCTTGTTCTTAATTACTTCTGTACAATCCTTTTAAACCGATGAAATTAAAATACAATTTATTTAAAAATAGTGTGTAGAACTTTGGGTAAAAAATATCTAAATAATTTGTTTTTTACAAAATTTCATCCATTCTTGAAATTATTTTTATAAAATCTTTTTTAGCTATAATATAATTTGTTGAAATATATTTCTCTAAAAACATTAATTACTTTTCTTGGAATTCAAATAATTGTTTAAAATATTTTGTCGAGGGAGGAGAGCTTTTGGTTAACAATTAATATGTAAACAATTTGTTATTTACAAAATGCCATCCATTCTTGAAATGTTTTTTATAAAATCGTTTCTCAGCTATAATACAGTTAAAATAGTATTTATATAATAACATTAATTACTTTTATTGGAATTAAAATAATTGTTTAAAATAATGTGTCGATAAAGAAGACCTTTTGGTTAACAATAGTGTGTTAAAAGTTGTTACATACAAAATTCCATCCATTCTTGAAATGCTTTTTATAAAATCGTTTCTCAGCTATAATATAGTTAAAATAGTATTTATATAAAAACATTAATTACTTTTCTTGGAATTAAAATAATTGTTTAAAATAATGTGTCGATAAAGAAGACCTTTTGGTTAACAATAGTGTGTTAAAAGTTGTTACTTACAAAATTCCATCCATTCTTGAAATGCTTTTTATAAAATCTTTTC
>JAGFPH010001811.1:28022-42548 GCA_018207615.1 Philaenus spumarius
AACTTAATTTTGGAAATTTGCTCAACTCACGTCAGCGGTTCAGCTGCGTGGTCGAATTATTTTTAAGTTTGTCATAATTTATTATGGACTTTATTTAAATAATTTTCTCATAATATGGTTCTGGAGTATTTGGGATATTATGAAAATGGTGGATAACAGGAGAACGAAGCATTTCCAAACCTGTGCTAATATGAACTTTTTAAATTTATTTTCACTTGCAGAACACTTCATGAAAGTTTCTCCGTTTCTTCCTTATATTATGGACAACAAACTACAATTATAATTTTATTTTAGTTTTTAGCCAGTAACTTGTTATCAATTTTCAGAAATAACAAAAAATAACGTTATGTTTGTCATTGAAAAAGGAAAGTTTTTGATTCTAAATTTTGTGTTACGTTAGATATTTCGAGATATTTTACATTAAACTTTTTAAACGGCCGCCATTTTGAAAATATTTGACAAAACTTTTTGGTTTTTTGTACGTATATGGGTAAAAGATGTTATACAAAACATGTATCCGAAATTTGCGTTCAATATATTTCCTACAACCAAAGATATTAAATATTTTGTAAAAAAAAAATGTTGGATATCTAGAAAACGAAGCATTTCCGAAACTATGTTAATATGAACTTTTGTCAATATTTTCTCTAATAGAACACGTCCTGAAAGTCTCCGTTTCTTCCTGAACCATACTGAACATCCTGTATAAATAATATAGGTTCCAAAAATAAAACGTATATACAAACAAAATCACAGATACAAATTTGATAAAAGCTACAGTTAATTAATATATTTCTAAACAAATAAGCCCTTACACCTACTGTTTGGGTTTAGATACTTCTGAAAAGATATTCTTCCACCGAGTAGAAAACATTTTCTAGGAGGTAGCACCTGAGTAAACTCCGGATAGAACTTTTTATTTTCTGGAAGTGTGTCGGTGGGCTTTATACCAGAGTAATAAATTTTAGTTTGTGAACAGGATATTGAAAAAAGGATATTGTATTTGAGGTGGTGCTGATTAATTTAAAATTTATTCCGATTGCTCAATCATGTCCATAAACTCGACCCGAAAACATATAAACTTAATTTTGGACATTCACTCAACTCTCGTCAACGGTGTACCTGCGTGATCAAATTATTTTGTTTCTGTATTAGTTTAGACGAATGTGTGATTTATTGATATCAACATACTAGATAGAATAGAGATACAGTAGTAGATGAGTACAATAGATTAAACTAGAAGTAAATACAGTGTTCTGCCTTAAAAAATTAAGAAATAAACGTTTTTTAGGAACAACTCTGAGTCTTGGTCGCCTCATTAGAGATAATTTCCGAGATGTTGGCTTCTAAAGAAAAGAGCCAATTAAAAGTGAATTTGAGCAATGGTCTGTAAGTTAATCGTTCTTGATTTTTAATTATTTGAGTTTTTTCTGAGTGAAAGATTTCGAGAAAATTAACATAAATAGTTAATTAAGGCAGTAAAAAACAAACAAGATAAAATAATTATTTAGCAAATTATAGTTTAAAAAAAGAATTATGGGAGTTTAAGGCTCGGCAGACCCAGCCACCATCTTGAATTTCAACTCCCACAAGTACAATTTTAAACGCGTAACACGATTACTGGAGTAACAATGATTAGAAAATGATTCTGAATATGTAATTTTAAAGGATAAGACGGTCCAAATGTGGTTAACATTTAGTTTTTAAAATTGTGTTTAACTAGATTTGTTCTTTGACTTAACACATAATCAAAGTTTGCGATGTTATACCTTACTAGCAGGTACCCGTGGCTTCTCCCACAAAAGAAAAAGTAATGAGATGAATATAGGGTGCAATAGTTGTGTTTTAAATGTGACATAAGATCTGAGTTTTCTGGCACAAAAACTATCAACGTTTTCATGTTTCAAAAAGCATCCAGTCCCCCTTCCATACACCTTATAATTCATATTTTCTATGAATTATGTAAGAAATAAATTACAAAAATTCAGCTCTCTAACTGAAAGAAAAATATAACAATTAGTTTTTATTGTTTTAGAGGTGCTGCCCCTTAGCAGCACGTGACAAAATGTAATTCTGGTTTAAGTTTTCTATGTACATTGTAAAAAATAAAAGTACACAATTTCAGCTCTCTACCTTTAAGGAAAGTATAAAAATCAATATTTACTGTTTGAAGGGTTGGTTCAACCCTTGAATCGAAATAAATTCTAGCCTACGTTACTCAGGGATAGTGTAGCTTTTTATTATTACAATTGGTTCCGTAGTTCCAGAGATTACTCCCTACATACAAACAAAAAATGTTTACCTCTTTATAATATTAGTATAGACTAAATAATGTAAATACAAAAACAAGACAAAAATGTAAAACGCTCGACGCATTTAAATTGTAATTACAGTACCAGGAGACCGAGCTAAAGCTCGATTATAAGCAGGGCCTAGTTCGCTCACGTCAATAACTATTATTGCAAATTTCCGTGAACATCGTTTAGGTTAGGCCTATAACATTAAACAACTAAATAAAGGGTATGTTCATTTAGCAGAAGTATTCGTTGCCATGGTAACTATAAATAGATAAAACATTAGGCTTACCTCTAATAAAATACAGTTTAAAAGAAAACAGATGATTATTGTAATGGCATTGAAAACATTTGCATCAGCTGTGCTTCGTTTAAAAGAAAACAGATGATTATTGTAATGACATTGAAAACATTTGCATCAGCTGTGCTTTGTATTGTTTAAAATGGACAAATTTCACTTTTTAATTTAATAAAAAGACGTAGAAAACGAATTTTCCCAGACTGGTGACCATTTCCAATCGATTTCTCGTGGCCAAAAGCCCCATATAAAAACAAAAAATCAAAAATCCTTAGACGGAGATTCCAGATCCATTTAGCAGACAGACAATTATCTCTCGCTTTAGAAGATAAGATAAAAAAAAGTAATTTGAATAATTTTGGAAGCATGCAAACCGAATTTATGTTCTTACTCGAGTGTTTAGCATGCACTCTCGTGGTTGTCACAACAACTTGTTGCTCGCGGAGGAATACTAGAAACGTACAATATCCGTAAATTTTGAATGTTTGAGAGAAATCTGTGTTTGACAACTCACTTAAATTGTCATGCATGCGTATTTCAGTATACGTTTACAGTCAGAGTTACGTCTGCAACCCTTTAGTTTCCGCCTATATTTGCTAGCGAAAGAATGAAACTCACACAAACTCAATGCTAGTAGTGTATAGCTCTGCCACTTGGAGAGCTACGGTCAACTCAGGGATATTTTGTCACCTCTGCCGAAGCGGTGTGGTCTCGTTGAAATCATGTGCATTTGAAAATAATTAAAGTAAGAGTAAGTATATATTTAAATTAAACCCAATAAAGGGCTTTATCTTGAACGAATTTAAGAAACTATTGAGTTATTGTACCTCAAATCTAGTATTGAAGAGTATGTCTAGGCGTTTCCTAAAACGGGTTTGTATTTATATCTATAAATATTTAAAATATATAATATTTTTGTAAACTCCATACATACATATAAAACCTTTGCACAAGATTCCAGGTTAGTTTTAGTAGGACCGTTTCCATATTCAGTAACTGGTCCAACTTTGAAACTAAGTTAGTACTTCAAAGAAATAATCATACCTCAAAGGAAGAACAAACAATGCCTTAATGGTTTTCATAACTAGCTTCGCTCGCAGATGTGGATAAGTGAATGGAAGAAATATACATATTAAGAGTTCACTGGCCCCAAAACTTACAGTGAGTTTCGTCCAAATCAATCTATATTATCCATTTATGCTTACAGACATGATCAGCCATGCACCAGTAAGAGCAAAAACCACACCTCCTAAAGTAAAAAAAAACATTTTACCTAAACCATTTTCTACGAACTATATTTTACACCTTAGACTCAAATGCAAATGTTTTTTCTTTACTACGGGAACCCCCTGCGTGCTCCACACGCCAACCACGTTGGAACCTTCTACACACATAATCATGTTATGTTTTATCTATATACAGGGTGTTCCCGAACTCTCTGGACTCCTTTTGTGGATATGTTCCTGGGATCCAGACAAACATATTTCACAATCTAAACATGGGTCTACGGTGCTTATTTTTTCGTCTGTCTGTCTGTATGTGTTTTTTTACAAAATACTTAATATTTTTGGAAGTAGAAAAGATATTGAGCTCAAACTTTGTATACACATTTTTTGCGTAACCTTTTATCACTGTACGAGAAATTACAACATTATTTTAAATATTTTTAAAATGGCGGCCGTTTATAATTTTTAATGTCAAATATCTCAAAAACCGCTAACTTTACAAAAAAATTACAAGAGACAAAATAGTTTACTTTTTTAATGGCAAACACAATGGTTTTTTTATTTTGTCTGTAGCTCAAAGAATAACAGAGATATTGACAAAAAAAGAGAAAATGTATTTTTTGGTAGTTGTCAACAATACCCAGAATTACTCTAGAAACAAAACATTTTAAAGTTATTATGAGCTAAACTAATAAGTTATTTACACAATGATTCGAACACTTTCTGAGCTGATTCCACTAGCAAAACATAATAAATTTTCATTTATTCATAGGTCTGGAAATGCTTCGTTAGAGAGAGCTGGCGAAAGATTTCCCCCGTGTTTGAATATTTGATCATTTTTATTATTTCAATAACTAACGTTCTACAATATTCTCCAACATTCTGATTCATTCTAGAACATGAACGAATATTCATTATGGAAATATTCTGGAACATTATAAAAAAATCTCGAGCGTTCCAGAACAGGAAGTCCCTTCGATAGTCCAGAACTGTCTGGAACATTGTGGAACATTCTCCAACATTCTCGTTCATTCTAAAGCACTCTGGAAACATTCGGGAACATTATAAAAAAATGCTCGAGCATTCCGGAGCAGGAAGTCCAGAACCGTCTGAAACCTTCTACAACGTTCTGTCCTGAACATTCTGGAAGCTTGTAGAACAATCAGGAATATTGTGGCTGGTCTCAGCCAGGCACTCTATTCTCAGCTGTTTCGCCGACTTCATTGGCGCGATGCACTCTTCTTCACCTTTTTCTCCAAACCCAAACCTTGCAGTTCCAAATCAAAACATTCTTCATGGATGGGGGTTGGAGGGCTAACCCATTGCGGGGAGAGATTGTGGAGTTATAGTGGCATGCTGGGTAAACCATGCGTATATTTATTATTATTCAGGGTGATTCAGGAAGAAACGGAGAACGTGTTCTACTAGTGAAAGTAAAGAAATAAGTTCATATAAACATACGTTCGGAAATGCTTCGTTTACTAGTTATCCACCATTTTTGCAAATTTGCAAAGCGCAGTGCATAATTCGAGGCAGCAAGGGTTTTCCTTTTGCGAGGAATGATGCAGCCTGGCTGAGGTTCCAACGAATTCGACTAATATATATTATTTAGTACACGCAGGCAGCTATTCAGTGCCATCGAGAGTAGACCAACTACAGAAATAGTTGGTAAAAACCTTAAATCACACAAACTTAATTTTGAAAATTTGTTAAACTCAAGTCAGCGGTTCAGCTGAGTGATCGAATTATTATTGGGTTTAAATCGACTGTGACACACAGACAAACTAATGGTTCTACTATTATTAAAGAGTGTGTTTCTTTTAAGGTACGGAACCCTGTCACGAACACGGGCTTCCAGAACCTTGCCTTGGTATTGTGTTTTACAATAATTTGAATTATTCTTACAACGTATCAAATTTGCAAAGTTAATAAATCTATTAAGATTGGTATAAACACTTGTGTAATTGTTAGTAAATCACACTGTTTGTTTTAAAACATTTTTTCCTCCGTCACGTTGATTTTCTACGGACTCGAAGTACCGATACTTTAAAATGAACAACAAAAGTTGTTTCAGCCTGATTAGTTCTAGTGCATCATCTCTGTCGAGACGTCACATTCCGTGCAAGCTATTTTACCTAACAAAGAGACCATGTTGATTATAGTACATCACAAATAATCCGGTCCCGGACTGAAGGCAAGTTTGACCATGTTTGGCGATTCTTTGAGGAGAGGATGGCCTAGATGAAAACTATTGAGGCCCGGCCTACAGGCTCGGCCTTGTGGCAGAACTGAGCGTGTGTGGAGATTCCCGCCGGCCGAGACGCCTGTTTTCACCCTCCAACACCAGTTTTACAGACTCTCTTTTGTTGCTTCAACGCTCACTGTGTGTTCTTTACCAATAAAAGGTGTAATGCTCAATAACTACAGGTAAGTTTCGTCCATTCATTGTTTTTTTTAATCTCTTGTGCGACACTGGAGTTATGTTAATTAAACTCACGTTTGCAAATTATTTTATTTCAAGTCATAACTTGACCCACATGCTTCTTCAGCGCACTATCACTGCCTTGCTGTTAAGATCTTCAATCGAAGACATGTACAACACAATTCGACTGGTCTGCACAGGCTTAACTGTGCGTGTGTGGGGAGACCACGACTCCGGCGAATCTGCGCAGTTCTGGCCTTAAGGCTCGTCAGATCCAGCCACCATCTTGAATTTCAACTCCCATAAGAACAATGTTAAACGAGTAACAAGATTACTGGAGTAATAATGTTCAGAAAGTTATTCTGAATATGTTTTTTTTCAAATGTTAGGATAGTCCGAATGTGGATATCACTTAGTATTTTAAATTTGTTCTTTGACTTAACTCAAAATCAAAGTTTGCTATTTTTTTAATTATTTAATGTAAAGTGCTCACCACAATCGAAGTTTAATCACCTTTCAAATAAAAGTAATTTATGAAGGAAAATTTGCTTTATTGTGGAAGCATGTACCCGCCGAATTTGTGTTCCTACTTGAATGTTTAGCCTGCACTCTCGTGGTTATCACATCAACTTGATGCTCGCAGATGAATACTAGAAAAATAAACGGTACCAGGAACTGGCACATACTTTCTCACAAACATATTTAAATTACTAAACAGATTCACTGTGACTTGTAGGGTGGGGTAGGAGAGTTTTTTTTATTAAAGTTGGAGATTAACTAATACATATTATTATTATTATCTAGAGAGAAAACTATTCGATCGATTTCGAACAAATTTGCACCAATCACGTAAATTAGGACTTTATAGATGCACGTAAAAAGGTTTTGAAAAACAACCCCTTTTATGGCCAAAAAACCCCCAAAAATCAGTTATTATTATTATTATTATGAGCTAAACGAGAATTTTTAGAAAGATGCGGGTTTTTGCATATGGTAGGGCACATTAAAGGCTACAAATAAGCCAAATTTTATCATAATCGTTAGAGCCGTTTTTTTATAAAAAAATAATAATTGATTTTTTGGGGGTTGTTTGGCCAAAAAGGGGGTTGTTTTTAAAAAAAATTCAAAACCCTTTTTCGTGCATCTATACAAGCCTACTGGACATGTCTGGTGCAAATTTGGTTGAAATCGATATAATAGTTTTCTCTCTAGCTTTGTATACTATTATTAAAGTTGGAGATTGACTAATAAATATTATTATTATTATCTAGAGAGAAAACTATTCGATCGATTTCGAACAAATTTGCACCAAACACGTAAATTAGGTCTTTATAGATGCACGTAAAAAGGTTTTGAAATTTGTTTAAAAACAACCCCCTTTATGGCCAAAAAACCCCCAAAAATCAGTTACTATTATTATTATTAGCTAAACGAGAATTTTTAGAAAGATGCGGGTATTTGCACATGGTAGGGCACATTAAAGGCTACAAATAAGCCAAATTTTATCAAAATCGTTAGACCCGTTTTTTTATAAAAAAATAATAACTGATTTTTCGGAGGTTTTTTGGCCAAAAAGGGGGTTGTTTTTCAAAATTTTTCAAAACCCTTTTTCGTGCATCTATACAGGCCTACTTGACATGTCTGGTGCAAATTTGGTTGAAATCGATCGAATAGTTTTCTCTCTAGCTTTGTTTACATACATACATACATACATACATACAGACATACATACAGACAGACATTTTGTAAAAACCACTTTTTTGTACTCAGGAGGTCCCAAAACGGATATTTCCACAAAAATCTCAACATCGATTTTTTTTGCTATCACTATACTTTCTCTATACTATAGTATAGTGAGAAAGTAATAATATATCCGTTAATTTTGAATGTGTGAGAGAAAGCTATTTTTAACAACATATACTTTACATTGTCACGCATGCGCATTTTAGTACTTTTACAGTAAGGGTTACTCTCTATTTTTCGCCTTTATGAAGCTGCCCTACATTTGCTAGCGGAAGAATGAAAAGCTCACAAACTCAATGCTAGTAGTGTATATCTCTGCCACTTAAAGGGTTCTGGTCAACTTAGAACTCATGCCGAGTCTTAAGCCCAGGCCTTGAAGCCGGTATGGAACGTGTATATAGTTTATTACTTAGCTTACTAAATTTATTTAAACAAAATAGTCGATAAAATGCAAAAATAAATTGGAAATAATAAGTTTGTAATTTTCTGTTAATGTGATTTTGTCTTTAACGCTTCTTTATGCGTTTGACTTCGAGACCTATACATTGAGACCAATCAAAATATAATTGAAACCATTTCCAACTTTCTTGCTCAAGGCATTGGGTTACTCTTGACTCTATAAGGTGGAGTAGTTTGGTTCAGATTCTTTTCGGTGCTAATTGTTTAAACCAATTTCAAAGTATTTCTACTTAATGACATGTTTTAATTGGATGTTTAATTAGCGAAGTGAAGTGGTAATTAGCGGTGAATTCGTAGAGCGAGAGAGTAGATTGGTAGAGTGAGAGAGGCAGAGAGTTGTCAGCGTCATTAATGTATTGGGGAAAGTAAAGATAACTTTTTAGAAATTCAGTTACACGCATGGTTAAAATATTATTATCTTTCCATATGTCTGCGCGGTCAATCTAAATTCCACATTCTGTTCATTAGCAGAATTTTCGAAGAAAATAATTACACTCAACCCGAGTTGAAAACGGTTTGTCGGAGGAAGGTAGGATTTCGTATGTTTACGTTTCATACCATTTGGAGGCGACACCAAAAATTCATTATATGTACATATACTGTATGTTCATACATTATGTTTTATTCCCGGATTGATGGTTGGTAGTAAATGTGCTTCAAAATTGCTGATTTTTAATTGAAAGGTTCCTAGTAGGATTCTTCAGATACACGTTTTTTGTTTGTTTATTTATCCTATTTAAAATGGGGAAATGTTTCGTTTTTGAAAAGGGATTAGAGGAGTATATAAGTATGTGTTTTTTCCCACCTTGATAAGTGGTAGTAAATATGCTTCGAAATTGGTAAAGTTTTGGAAAGGGTCCTTATAGGATTTTCCAAATACGGATTTTTTATTTTTCAATTCGACGCAAAATGGCAAAGTTAGAGCGAGAAAATGCACGATTTTTCCCACTCACAATTTGTGAGTTACATCACTCGAAAGGAAATTAAATTTACTATAAATCTGTGAAAAGGTATTTTTAGTACAGTTACCGGAACAAGGAATAAAATTCATACTAATCTCCCGTATAAATTATTTCTGTATTATCCTTGTAAAAAAATTTTGTATTTCATTTTTGTGGGCCAAGCCACGGGTACCTGATAGTAGTTTCTTTATTGTTATTAGTTATAAGTAACAGAAACAATTAATTCACTAAAACTCTTTATCGAACCGAATTGTTCTTCGAAAAGATTTACAAGCGTTTGATCTGCGTGATTCATTTGATTTTTAATTCGAATATTGCTTTATTCGAATACATCATTAGATTAGTAAAACTATTCGATTATCCCATTAATATTCATTTTATAAATTTAAGTTATCGGTAGGTACAATTAATTGCGAATAGAAACGGATATCGCCTAAACAATACGAGTACAGCGTTTACAGCGTAGGTTTTTATATCACAAGGTAAACAAGCACTAGGACAACGTCATAATTTCGTTTTAAGTACAAAATTGTGCCATAATACTTAAACCCAAGCACCACATTACTGTTTGCATTCCTCTCGACACGGCATGCAAACATCTGGAATAAATAAACTGAAAAATATTAATTAAAATGTTTAAAAAATCGTGAAAGGTCTGCATAAATATAATACTGAAAGTAATTACTGAATGTTTATCTTTATGGCGTAAATAAATCACATGTAATACGGCAGGAAATAAAAAAAACTGGTATTGAATAAAAAAAGAGGGTTGTTGGAATGCGGAGGGGGAGTTGTTAAAAAAGCAATGAGAAAAGTTTGGAAGGACGAGAGGGGGGAGAGGCTAGCTCAGGTATAAAACCTCCAGACTTTAATTGCTTCAAATAGCCTCGGGCTGGATATATCCTATTCCTTGTAAGTTTAGTGTTTACATCTTGGTCTGGGAATCGATTCTGTTGCCGTACTATGTATGGTATTTTGAACATCGAACGACTTATTGAAATTCTTTTAAGCGAAAACATTTTATATATTTTCATAATTAAACAGCTGGATTTTGTGAACAAAACAAATTGCCTTTAGTTACCAAATTTTATGTTTACTTTGAACTTGTACTTTACAAAATATTGTAATTGTAGCCGTCACTGAAAATGTCTACCATTTTAATGAAACAAGCTGGACAACTAAGATTTGTTTAAAATATATTCATGTTGTATTTGCTACTTGTATCTGGGTTCTCCGTACCTGCTCGACTCCGGTGGCGACCCATGTTGAAGCCAATGTAAACATAATATTGTATACTCTGATGTTTTCACGCAAATGACGATCGAGCGGTGACCTATACGTAGCTAATGTAAGACAAAGATCGAAATAGACACCACCATCCAAAATAATTTGAATTATGGCATGCTTTGTAATTTCACCATATTTAAATAATCAATAATCAATATTTCAAACAAATTTTAATATTACAAATTAAAAGAAACAATAATATGTAACACCAGCTGTTTGACTTATAATACAGTAAGCATTTTGTTTGCTTTTACCTAATATACAAAAACAACTGTCAGTTTTGGAGAATAATTACCTGAATATAAATCTGCCAAATTGGTTGCACATAATTGGTGTTTGGTTCATTGTAGGCCTAACCTACGCTGGATTATGTTAAGTTTTTGATCCAAATCAGTTGTTTTATTTATAATAATATGTAATAACAGAAATTTAAATTGAATTATAATGTAAACAATTTTCAACGTTTGTGTTGGTTTTTAATTTGTTAGAATAACCTAAAAGAATAATAATAATAAAAGAATAATAAACTGATTATAAGTTTGCTAAGTTGGTTGTTGTGCTAATAAATGTAAACAAACATGTTTTGTTAAGCTTTTGATCGGAACAGCTGTTTTATCTGTTATAGGCTGTAAAATACACATTTTTCAAAATCCTTTCTTAGAGTGCGTCTATGACTCCATAAAAATATACCTTTAAATTTTTG
The DNA here is from genome assembly GCA_018207615.1 of Philaenus spumarius. Lineage (NCBI taxonomy): Eukaryota > Metazoa > Arthropoda > Insecta > Hemiptera > Aphrophoridae > Philaenus > Philaenus spumarius. The sequence continues at coordinate 39,417 of JAGFPH010001811.1, forward strand.
TATTTTAACTCATTTTTGGTCTACGTTGATTCTATGTCAGTCAGTCAGTCAGTCAGTCAGTCAGGACAAAGCTGCTTATATTATATGTGTTGATATACGAGCTTAAAACAAGTATACAACTTTCCACTTTAAACTCCTAGTACAACACAAGTCCAGGCATTACATTAAAATTCAGTGTCTTCATTTTTCGAAAATTTTTCCCAAAATCTGCGTCTTTTAGAGTAAATGATCTTGTTTGCATTTAAAATTTGTTGTTAGAAAATTGCGTTTTGAGAACTTTAGTACATTCTGTACATTAATTTGGATCCAAGCTTTGTTACTCTCTGCAACTATCCAAGGTTAAAAATCTATTAGTGTCTTATCTAGAATAGGAGATAAAAATGTTATTTTAAACTTTTGTCTGTAAATTATTTTACATTATGTAAATTGTATAATTTACAATTTACAAAAATTACGACAGTAATAAATTAATAACAATCATAATTAATTATAGTTACTGTATTTTAAAATAATGTTTGTGCTATTATTTTTAAGTTATCATAAAATTATTAACAATTAAAATAAAATATTTTTAACTATAAAAAGTTTTAAAAATATTTAGAAAATGTTATTGGGTTTTGATCCTATGACCTTCAATGAACGAGTCCGATATTTTATCCACTATTTCATTACATCCCAAGATACCTGATTTCAAGATTTACGTAACTGAACTGCACTAGATTACCAATTTCTTTGATTTAATTATTTTTGTTTAAATAAACCTTGAAATTCGCCAATTAGCAAATAAAAAATTTTTCTGATAATAATCTGTTCTTAGTAACACCAATTTCAACAGCAGGTACAATTATTATTAAAGAAATTAAAATATAGCTTGTTAAATCACTATACTGGTAGTTGAAACTTTGTGACTTAATTGTAAGCTTACGTTATGGTATACAATTAGTTGTTGGCTTGCGTTATGGTATACAATTAATTGTTTTCTTAAGTTATGGTATACAATTAATTTTGTTTTACGTTATGGTGTACAATTAATTGTTGGCTTACGTTATGGCGCACAATGGATTTTTGGCTTACGTTATGGTGTACAATTAATTGTAGGCTTACGTTATGGTGTACAATTAATTGTTGGCTTACGTTATGGTATACAATTAATTGTTGGCTTACGTTATGGTATGCAATTAATTGTTGGTTTACGTTATGGTACACAATTAATTGTTGGCTTACGTTATGGTGTACAATTAATTGTTGACTTAAGTTATGGTATACAATTAATTGTTGCCTTATATGGTAATAAATGCCAACACATCTTCGGCTGAAAATATTATGTATAGAAAATGTATAAACTATAACAAACTACAAATTTACCTTGAACGCATTTATAACTCAAACACAATATAACTTTCAGTTAAGTCAAACAATCTGCCTTCAATTTACGTACCCAAAATTAACATTCTTTTCATATATTCCCCATTACAACGAACAATCCCATCTCACAGAACGTACCGGCTGGTCGGGAATTGATTCCATATTCCTTTTCCATTTGTCCCTCCAGCTCACAATTGTTTAATGACTCGATTAAAATTCATTGTTTATCCCTTTATCCCTCCCCCCTTCTTCGTCCCCTTATATGTGCGCTGAAATATATTAAAACCAATCCGAAATGAATAATAATCTGTACGTAGTCGGTTTGGTAAATCCTCGAAATCAGTAATTCGTTGTCGATATCAATCCCAATATACAATCTAATGGCATTAGAATTAATTTACTAAGTAATAACTTGAAGAGTTACAGTAATTTCGAAGCTTGGCAAGTAATTTTACCAATAAAATGTTACCACAGTTTTGTATTTTGTTTAGTTGTTGTGTGAGATACTAGGCGAGACACTGCGTGCTTCCCACGCCAACGTATTTGATATTTTTGTTTTCATAATGTTTTAGGATTTATTATAGCTGCAAAACTTAAATAGACAATGATGTTATAACTCTAAATGTAATTACTATGTTTATAATATTATACAGGGTGTCCCGTAAGCAAAGTGCTAAACTATGGGTCAAAATAAAGAGAAAATGAAGAATACTATGTTTTCCAAAAACGCTTCGTTTCCAGTTATCCGCAGTTTTGTTTTTTCACAAAATAATTCATATCTAGTGAACGGTTTGACCGATTGAGTTCTAACTTGACATGACGTTCAACCTAACAATGATCTATTTTAGGAAAAATAAACGTTAAAACATATAAACTTAATTTTGGGATTTAGTTCAACTCACGTCAGGGGTTCTGCTGCATGGTCGAATTATTTAGTTAATTTGATCGTTACACTACACTTGTGGAGGGTTAAAAATGCTGTGCACTTGATAAATGATTGTAGTTTTGCTAAGTGATTTGCATACAGGGTGTTCCGTAAGTAAAGTGCCAAACTTCGGGAAATGGTTCTATGGGTCAAGATAAAGAGGAAATCAAAATACATTTTTCCCAAAACATATACACACCATTTGGGGTTTTAACAAAATAATGTATATCTAGAGAACGGTATAACCTAAGAATGATCTATTTTACAAAAAATAAACGATTATATCCAAGCATTCGTTTCAAAATGGTGGCTGTTTGAAAATTGCACTCCAAATTTACCCCTATAACCGTATATTTCAACAAAAAATATTAGGGTACCTTTTATGAAGCCCTTCTAATTCTCTACCAGATGGTGCAACTGTCAAATCAGATGAAGTATATAGTTAAGTTAAAGATAATAACAGCATACGTACCCACAATATTGTTGTATTTACTGTGTTGGTATAGGATGCCAGATTTCCAATTATTACACATACATTTTTCTTTTTCTTTTTAATTTTAATTTTAATGACACCCCAAAACGTGTTCTGAAGACCATGATTTAAGATTTCAATTTTAAATGGGACAAGGTAAAATAATTATCAAATTTCAGATTAAACCAATATAACCAACGATTTATATTCATGACAGTTTTCACTTCTGTCGGCAATCCCACTGCTTTCTTTATTGTTTTTTTACTTATATTGACCTAAGGAAAAATATCCTGGAGCTTCGGATCAAAATTTGGTGCATTAGTGTGTAAACTGGTGAAAGGCCAACATGCCTATTTCAGCTAATATTTTT
>JAGFPH010001811.1:47548-59464 GCA_018207615.1 Philaenus spumarius
GTGTAAACTGGTGAAAGGCCAACATGCCTATTTCAGCTAATATTTTTCGCATAGTTAATTAAAACTAAACTAAACTTGAAATTTCATGTTTTTGATTAATTAAAAAAAAAACATAATAAACAAACACATTTCTAATAGACGATGTAAACATTTCTGTAAAATCTCGTTTATCGCCAATTAATCTGCGCTTAACACAGGTATGTTTCATAATTAGCCTACCGTTTGAGAGAAAAACTGTGCTAAAGATCGTGTCGTGTTGAATCGTGACAGGAAGAATAAAAGCGAGGGCACGCTTCAGTCCAGAACCCTGAGGGTGGGGGTGGGGGATACGGTGTTTAGCTGTCGTGGTTTAAGCTTGGAAGCCACAATCCCATCTCACCACAACCCGAAACCGCCTCGCCCACACTTCCTTTCAATATCAGCTTATTTCAACAACTATCAAAGCCTTAATCTAATCTGCGCTGAAATCCAATGGAGTGAAATCAAAGTCGTTGATTAGATTATGTATTATTCAAATATTGCAGACGGAAATGCGTAAAGAACGATTTACTTGAATATAATTAACAGATTACACTTTTATTTTGATTAGTAGGCCTGTGGTAGCGAAGCAATATTAATGAATCAACTCCTATAAAAGCGAGTATCAGTCCGTACGTGAGTAACAATAGGCCTATAATATAACAGCTGATTTCACCCATCATTTATAATACTAAAACAAAACCTAGCGTAGTTTACCTTGAGGTTTAGTTTACAACTTCCAAGTTTTATGAAGTTGATTTTCTTAAAATATGAATTAAAGAACTAATGTAGACTATAACGTTAAAAATTTTGCTTTGAGGTTTTAAAATTAATATAAATACAACCACCCCGATAGCATAGGTAGGACTAGTTAAAGTCTGTAGTTTTTAAATTGTATTTTTTTAAATTATGTATTTTTGATGTGTAGGCCTATCATAAAACTAACATAAACAGGTATTTCACCAATGTTTATTATATTTGAAGTGAAAGCTTCTTCAGGCGCACCGAGCATTTTGTTGATGAGATAAAATAAACGAACTCGCATTACTCGTTTTAAAGTAAAACGATTTGCGTTTTTGATTTCGTCGATGATTTCTTCTTCTTCTTTTTTGTTTTACACACGTACTAATATAAACCAGAAGTTTAATGTAACGGTTGATAATACAAGAAGAAGAAATTGACGAAATAAAATAGGCAGTGGTAAATTCAAAGGCTTAAACTCAATAGCTGTATTTAGATTTAGTCACGTCACGCTACCGATGCAATGGACATTACACTTCCTAATTTTGTCACTTGTGTTAAACTGGCGTACTTGGTCATGCCTTTATAATGGACATAGTGCTTTCTAATTTGTTTTTAATTTCTGAATTTGTTAACTTGGTTGCTATGGTATTTAATGTAAATGCATTAAGACACGTTTGGTTCAGTACATGTCTAACCTGCTATTATGTTGTTAAACTTTTAATACAAATTAGCTGTTTAACTTTAATATAAACAACAACAAGATATTAAAATTATGATAATGTAAGCCTTTTTCGAATATTTTCAAGAAGCCTGTGTCGATTCAGTTTAGGTCGAACCTAAAATCAAAATAAATATAAAATAATAGATTTTTTCCACAAATCTGGAAAATGTTATATCATATCGCTTCGCTCGCCAACCTCCATTGTGACTACTGGCAAAGCAAATGCAAACAGATGATTGTATAGTATGATATTTTCAAGGGAATGACGATTGATTATGACAGAGATTTTTATTTCTATATAAAAGAGGCAATTTTTAAGTTATAAAATATGACTAAAATGAGATGATTTGATCAGTGCCTAATATATATTTCAAAATGGCCTCCTAGTAAAAAATAAACTTGGCATCATTTTCATACTGATAGGTGTTTGAATTATGATACAGTAAACCTTTTTCTTTGGTTGTGTTTACTGTTACCTAACAAAATACAATTGGTTGCGAAGAATCATTACCTGATTCTAAATTTGCCAATTTGGTTGGTATGGTAGTAAATCTAAACGCTTTCAAGAAACGTGTGTTCGTTCAGTATAAACCTAAATATTGTGTTAAGCTTATGATAAAAAAAACATGTTTTTCGTTTATTCTTTTGTTAAACTGGCCTAAAAAATTTGGTTGTGAAAAATAATTCACTGATTCGGATTTTTTTTAGGTTAGTTGCTTTGGTAATGCATTCAACAAACGCTTGTTGGTTCATTATAAGCCACATTTAGAATTGTGTTGCTAAGCTTTTGATTCAAATCAGCTGTTTTATATGCTACAGGGCTGGGAGTGATTCCCCGTATTTTGAATATTTTCAACCACTAAAATCAATGTTTTGCAAAATCCTTTCTTATTGCACTTTTACTTAGTGGAATAAATGCTCCCAGAAAATGCTCTAGCTCTCATAGTATTGGCTGTACTTTTATTGCAAATCAGTCAGTGAGGACTTCTTCGTTTATAGGCCTATCTATACAGGCTGTCTCCAAATTCTATGCACAAACTTCGTGATGCTGTTCCTTGAGTCAAAATAAAGAGAAATTAAAGAATAAATTTGTATCTAAAAACTCTTTGTTTTACATAATATATCCGCCATTTTGTTTCTTTTACAAAATAACTCATATCTAGAGAACGGTTTTACTGATTGAGATAAAACTTGGCAGAAAGTTTAACCTTATAATGATATGCTTTAAGAAAAATAAACGAATATATCCAACAATGCGTTTAAAAATGGCAACTTTTTGAAAATGTAATACCTGAGTTAAATTTTAACAAAAATCATTACTGTACCTTTTTTTGTGGTCCTTTTAAATCCTTAAAGGATTGTGTAACGGTCAAAACAATCAGATGAAGGATAGTAGTTATGTCTGATAATTGCTTTGTTCAACCCGGCATCCTATTCCAACACATTAAATACAACAATACGGTGAGCACATATGATGTTATTACAAACAAATAATGTAATATTATATATTTATAATTTTTAAATTATTAGATGGTGAGTAAAGTAGTTTGGTAAAAATTTTAAAAATGTATTACATTATTTGTTTGTCATAATAGCATATGTACCCACCATATTGTTGCTTACTGTGTAGATATAGGATGCCGGGTTGATCAAACCAATTACTAGATATAACCCAACCATCCGATTGTTTTGACAGTTACACCATCTGGTAGGGACACAAGAGCAGCAAAAAAAAGTGTCTTGACATTGTTAGTTAAAATGTACTGTTTTGGGTAATTCAGGTTTGAAGTTTTAAAACAGCCGCCATTTTAAAACGCAAAATTGGATATAATCTCTTATTTTTCTTAAAACATATCATTGTTAGGTTAAACTCCATGCCAAGTTTGAACTCAATCGGTCAAACCGTTCTTTAGATGTGAGTTATTTTGTAAAAGTTACAAAATGGCGAATATCTGGAAAACGAAGTTTTTGGAACAAATTTTATTCTTGATTTTCTCTTTATTTTGGCCTAAGGAACAATATCCTGGAGTTTGTGCATAGAGTTTGAAAACACCCTGTATACAGATTTTACATTATTATTGATTATGAAAAGAGCATAGGCTGCTAAAACGATTTGTTGATAGTTGTTAACAATGATAATGAAAAATGCTTCCAAAAATGACATTTGACTACGACATTAGCTATCAGTCTTATAAACAACTAACTAGTAAACGAGTCCAGCGAAGATCACATTTTCCAAAAGTTTATTGGGTGAGAAGAATAAGGTTATGTTTGCAAGAGGCAGGTGCTGTGGACCACCGTGCGGCGCAGGTCCAGATGGGAGACGGGAGACGAGCACGAGGATGTAACAGTATCCGATCCAAACCCGAGCCTTGCGGCGCTCCACATGGCGTCCTCAAGTCTCTAGGTCACTTAACAAAGTGAATCTACCGATCGAAGGGAAATTAATTTGTGGAATCAAAATAAGACTCATAACCATCGGAAGAACTTACGGTACTTGTGAGTAAAAAAACTGTGCGGTACGACTTAAGGCTCTGCTGAACCTTAATCATGACGGACAGACATAATTCGACAACGCATCTGAGCCGCTGACGTGAGTTGAACGAATTTCGAAAATTAGTTTTAGTGATTTAAACAACTATTTGTGAAATTGGTCTTCTTATGAAGGCGCTGAATAGCTAACTACGTGTACGAAATATATTAGTAGAATTTGTTTGAACCTCAGCCTCGACCTTGCGCCCTCGGATTATGGACTGCTTCGCTCGGAGCGAACAAACTCGGGTGTCGGGCTTGGGTCAGAAGATGCCACCACAGTAAAATTTCCTACTTGGATTTGAACCGGGTACTTTTATGGTATTTTACGTTTTGATCGATTTTGGGGGAACCAAGCGAGCTATAAGGCCGTGTAAAAAAACAACATTTCCAGAGTAATATCCTACATTAATCCTTTTATGTAATAAAACAACTGTTAGTTGTGAAGAATAATTACATGATTCTAAATTTGCAAATTCCTCGCAAATTACCGTGTTTTGGTTCATTGTAGGCCTAATCTAAAATTATGTTAAATGTTTGATCCAAATTAGCTGTTTTATTTATAATAGCCTATGTAAAAACCGATGTTTGTATTGAATTATAAAACAGTAGGCCTTTTTCGTTGATGAGTTTTGTTTGGATTCGCTTTTAGTTTGTTAATCTAACCTAAAAAAGCTGTTGATTGCGAAGAATAATAAAGTGATTCTAAATTTGCTAAGTTGGTTGTTATGGTAATGAATGAAAAGAAATATGTGTTGATAAGTATTTGATCCGAACAGATGTTTTATCAAAATGTTCACTATTTTTACACTTTAAAATTTAAACTTTGCAGAATCCTTTCTTAGTGTGCGTCTATGACCCCTTAAGTATATACCTTTAAATTTTCACATTTGTATGTTAAGCAGTTTCAGTCAGTCAGGACAAAGCCTCCTTTATAATATGTATGTAGATATAGATAGATAGATATCAAATTTACTTACATTATACTCCAAGATGCCATTGTAAGGTTATGAAATGAAAGATGTTATCTGTTTTACCTACCTGAAAAAAGAAACAATAAATAATATAGTTAAAACACACAACTTAAAAATTACAATCACCAGTGTATTACCTTGCGCAAAAATTCGTGGAAGCTGACAGCTTAGGACGGTCTGGGGGTCGCCGGAATACTACCCCCCGGAAAACTACCCCCCAAGCAGGTTCCTACGTCATTTTGACGTCAGAGATCGGGGGGGCAATTTTCCAGTCACGCACACTCAAGTTTCGATGCGTTTTTCCGCATCCCCGCGTATATAAATCAAGGTAACTAGATAGTAAAGGTTGCCTCATGTGAGAAATATCAAAAAAAGTGGAGGTTTGAGTTTGTCTACATGACTATGAGGCAACCTTTACTATCTAGTAACCTTGATATAATTAGAATTAAAAAAACTAGAGGACTAACCTAAACTGTTTAAACATGATGTTATTTAGCTTCCAAGAATGCAATTATTATAATAATGGGTAATTAATTACCTTATTTTAATAAATAATTTATTTAAGATAAATTAAATAATAATAAAGTCTTAATAACTAAGGCCGACAAAGGTAATTCAGTTGTCGTAATGGACGAAATCGATTATGTGGGCAAAGTCAACGATTTCCTTGAAAGGAATAAGATCGTAAAACTTAACAATGATCCAACTAAGAATTACCTTAACATTATAAATAAATCAATGAACACCTGCACACATTTATTTTCCAATAGTGATTTAAAATGGTTAAAAATGATTAATCCTAGTGCACCTAAACTCCGAGGTTTGCCAAAAATCCACAAAAGTAACGTTCCGATTAGACCTTTAGTTAACTTCACAACCGCACCTACATACAACATATCCAAATTATTGGACCGCATCATTAGAAGAGAAACAAAGTTTGCAAATAATTACAGCCTGAAAAATAGTCTCGAAGTCGTTGATAACATTAAGAATACGGAAATAAAACGGAATAACATATTAGCGTCCTTTGACATCGTTGATTTATACACAAATGTACCTGTAAAAGAAACAATTGATATTTTGGAAAATAACCTCAAACAAAATTCTACACTTAACCCCGATGCTATAAATGAACTCATAACATTGTTGAACTTAGTTTTGGAACAGAATTATTTCTGTTTCAATGGTAGTTATTACTTCCAAGAAGACGGACTTGCTATGGGTTCCCCTCTTTCGAGTGTTTTAGCTGACATATATCTTAACCATTTTGAAGTAACTCATATTTTCTCAGACAATAATAAATATAGAGATAAATTGGTCTATTACTACAGATATGTTGACGACACCCTGTGCTTGTTTGATGGTACTGTTAGACAGTTGAATTTAATGAAAAATTATCTAAACAGTATTAATCCCAAGTTGAAATTCACCCTTGAAAATGAAGTAAACGACAGCATTAACTTTTTGGATATATCAATAGGCAAGAAAGACGGATTTCACACATTTAGCATATACAGAAAGCCTACTGCAACGGACCAAACTATTCATGCTTCTTCAAATCATCCGATGAACCATAAGTTGGCTGCCTTCAACAGTCTCGTCCATCGTTTACTCAGTTTGCCTCTGAATAATAGTGATTTCCAAAGGGAATATAACATAATAAAACACATAGCGTCGGTAAACGGCTATGAACGAGGATTAGTCGACAGACTAATTAAAAAACACACAAGAAAAATGAATAGCACAAAAGAACTACCCAATGAACCAAGAAAGAAACTAACTTATATACCCATTGAGTTTAACAGGAAACTTGAATTTAGTTTAAAGAAAGAATTGAGAAAATATAATATCATCCCGGCATATAGAACCACAAATAACCTCGTCAACTTTTTGAAGCCAAAGAACAATAATCCATCTTTTGATAGAATGAACACGTCAGGTGTATATAAGATTACGTGTAGTGATTGCTCTAAATTTTATATCGGTCAAACTGGACGATCTTTCACCAAACGGTTTAAAGAACACCTACCTAGACCCACGCTATTTGAACAGAGATCCAGTTTTGCCAAACACCTCATTGATTTTGACCACAAATACGTCAATGTTCATAATAACCTGAAAATTCTTCATACATGCAGAAAGGGCCGTTTGCTGTCATCCCTAGAGGAATTTGAAATATATAGTGCATCAAAATATGATCCAGTAAATATGTTAAATGATAAACTGCATTATTCATCTAATGAATTATTTAACACAGCCATCAACCTGAGATAAAATTGTTGACTCAATACCATCATGATTGGACATCCTTATCTCATATATAAGATTGCACAAGACCACAGTTGTACACATGCCCTCCATGAAATGACATGTGTAGAGGAGTCCTCATGTGATGTATAAAGTTGTTTTTTCAGTGTCTATATTTAAATTTGTTCAAGTGTTTGTGTTTTTTAATGTTTTGTGTTAATTGTGTATAGTTTATTACGACGTGTTCCACATCAGTGGAATGAATCATTTTTGAGGTTGATCTGATGATGGTGGCATGAACCACCGAAACCGGTAATCCAGAAAGGATATATTTTAGAGTGCTCGACGGATAAAAATAAGGTAATTAATTACCCATTATTATAAACTGTTTAGTCACAGTATGTTGCCGATAACAGTATAATTATAATATTTGTATAATTATAATATTTCGTCGTATTATCACTTTATATAATTATAATTAAAAAAAACTTGAGGACTAACCTAAACTGTTTAGTCACAGTATATTGCCGATAACAGTATAATTGTAGGAACCTGCTTGGGGGAGGGGGGTAGTTTTCCGGGGAGTAGTATTCCGGCGACCCGCTTTTGCTAGGGGGGTAGTATTCCAGTCGCGGACACGGCTCCCATATTGGTTAGTTGGCAGATTTCGTGACGTCACGTTTCACCTGTGGGGGCAGTTTTCCGGGGAGTAGTATTCCGCATCCCCCCGTCTGGTAGGTGTCCCTACCCCTAATTATCCCTCGCTCGGTCGCTCCGTGTTTTGGTCATGAGTCACCTACTGGGCTAAGGCACAGTCGGTACAATTTTTTGAAATATTTTGCATAGTTACTAAATAATCTTAATCTTTTCTGTAAACTGTCTTTTATTTTAAAACAAAGTGAATACTTAATAGCATCGCAATTATATCGTGTTTGGACTTAATGTGCTTGTTATTTGATGCAGATTATGAAAATGACGTTATTTTTACACTTTATGGTGAAATGCAAAAAATTTTACGAACTGTACCTTGAGCCCAGTAGGTATGAACAGGGGTATTGACACCTACCAGATCGTCCTAAGCTCTCAGCCGCCACGAATCTTTGCGCGAGGTATAAGTCATTTAGTCAGGACAAATTCACTAATATAATATACAGGGTGATTCAGAACTATGCACAAATCTCTCGGAAGCTCATTCTGTAGATAAAAATAAGAAAATAGTCATATAAACATAAGCCCGAAAACGCTTCGCTTTACATATATCCTTCACTTTGTTTATTTGTACAAAATAATTCATATCTAGAGAAATGTTTGATTGAGCTCAGCTCCATCGATCGAATAGTTTTCTCTCTAGCTTTGTATAGATACATACATACAGACAGACATTTTGTAAAAACCACTTTTTTGGACTTAGGGGTCCCAAAACGGATAGGCCTATTTCCACAAAAATCTCAACATCGATTTTTTTGCGATCACTATACTTTCTCTATACTATAGTATAGCGAGAAAGTAAAAATGATGGTTGGCACTAGTTTTCCCAGACCCCTTCTATTCAACCAGTTTCCCAATTCTTACAAACATGATTTAATGGGCACTTATATCTTCCGGAAGTATTGAAATACTTCGGGCTTCAAATATTGAAAATAACGCCCAACAACATTTCCCCTAACTTTCTTTAAATCCCCGCGAATACAGGTTTATAATATCAATACAGATAACTATTTACAAGAGTAAAACTAAACTGAAGTGGTGATTTCAAACTTTATCCTTTGTCAAAACAAGTATTTCTTGTAAACCGTGGATCGAGAAAAGTTCCGTCAAAGTTCGCTTCGCCTTATTTTCCAGTTAGTTGTGCAGGAATCGTACAATAACGTGATCAAAAAATCAATTGAAAAGTTTTTATTAGTCTTTAAAAAACATTCAAACTTTCAAATTCCTTAAACTACTTAACGAAGGAAAAAACGATAAGCAAGCTAACTTGTTTGGCCAAAGTTTTGTTTCAATTTTTAGAAAATGAGGTAATCATTATTTTAATTTGTATTCAGTGAAGTATATTAGATGTCAAGAATTGGTAATATTTAAACGAAGTCTTATTAGTGAATTTTCATAAGAAAGATGAACTGATGTATTCAACGAGCACCGATCATGGTCCCTAGAACACGTTTTCGGGTGTTATTAAAAACGTTGTATAAACGTATGTATATTACAGGGTGTCACAAAAAAACCTTAGCGGGCTATACAGGATCGCACTGTATAAATTAACATAAATCTAACTGTAAGTATTTTTTTCAAATTCGAGTTAGTTTAGTGGCAATCCGCCAATTTAGTTTTTTTTTTACAAAAACTCACTGTAACTACAGAATAAAAAATGAGATATTGAGTTAAAATTTGTTATAAGCATTTTGAATGTTACAGTTTACAAATGTACCAAACACCAAGAATTTGTGTTTATAATTTTTTAAATGGCGGCTGTTACAAATTTTTAACTTGGAATATATTGAAAACTGCTAACTTTACACGAGAAGAAAATTTTATTTTGCTAACTACCGAGTGCATAACGTCGCTTTACCGATTTTCTCGGTAACAAATGATCAAGACTTACAAAATCTCATTTAAAATTTTGTAATTTACAACAACTTTTCCATTAAAAGCATAGCGTTTCATCAAACGATTTACAAAAATATAAGCAATAAAAAACAAAATAAGTAAACTGTTTTTTTTGTTTCAATAATTCCAAAAGAAAAAATCATGGTTTTCCATTTTCACCTACAAACTATTCATCCAGTCATAGTGCTATCAGTTTGCTGTTAAATTTTTTTACAAACACCGCCTTTTTTCTCTAACGACTGTTCTAATTATTGCAAAGTAAAAGAGAGAGTTAACAGTCTCAGATAGTTAGCAGAGTTGTGTTCTAGAATGATATACTTCAAATATGTCAGTACAGCTGACAGGAATTCCTTTAACATTTATTGAACTGAGAAGGAGTGTATGCATTTATAATTAAGTGGTCTAAAGTCTTTATGAAGAGCGTTACTTTTCGGATTTATTGTTAAGCGTCTACTTTTTATTTTAAACAATCTACTTTCCATATGATTTATTTCCCCAAAGTATAAAATGATCTACGAAATAAATTTAAAATTCAAACAAAAAACCTCTTAATTTTAAGTGAAGTAATAACTCATTTCGCGTGTAGCGCCTACCGCATCGCAGAATACTTTCAGGGGTAAATGTATTAAACTCAAACTCTTTATCAACAAAACAAGTAAATTGGTTTTCGCAAAGTTTTTGATAAACTGTTATTAAAATATGAAACAAACATAAATAATTTTATAAGTTGAATAACAACAATTTATCACCGAAAGTAATAAAGTGAAAACTGTGTCTGAACAATAGACATAACTTTAAAGTTCCCTAACTTTTGGCGTTCCAACTTTCCTCCTAGAAAAGGACTCCTTACTCCATTAAAAGTTAAAATCTATTGCACGAAGGAATCAGTAAATCAGCACGCAATGCTTGGAGACTATGTACAAATAATGTCGAACAATAAACCCGTATAAATACAATGTTTAAGTCAAGTGTTGTACTTAAATAAGGCTATTTTACACCTCCGGCATTTGTATCGATTTCGATTAGATTAGGTTTACTGTAAACAGAAACAGATTTGAACGTTGATCTTTTAACGGTGGGGGTAGGGAGAACACTTCATAGCTCAACCATCCCGATGCAATTGGAGATGTCCAGCTATCTATGTCAACTCAAACACTTATAATACCTAACATATGTTTTCGTTCATTTTTCGTACACGTCACATGTATAAATTATATTTGAAAATAATAATAATTTATCTCATTATTATTATTTTGACATATTAATTTATTAATTAATTTATTAATATACCTTATTATTATCATGACATATTAATTTATTTAATAATTTAACTTATTATTATTATTATTTTGACATATTAATTTATTTATTAATTTAACTTATTATTATTATTATTATGACATATTAATTTATTTATGTGACGTGTGCGAAAAATGTACGAAAATATATGTTAAGTGTTGTGTATGTATAAGTGTTTGAGTGGACATAGATAGCTGGCCTGATGATGCTGCCTGTGGCAGTGAAACATGTAGCCACATAAAAGGTAAAGTACAACTAGAGACTACATTTAACAACAAATAAATAATATAATATATTATATAAAATATATGTACTGTAGTTTTAAGGCTATCAACAATGAATATTAATGTTTAAGTAAAAAGTACATACAGGCACACAAACGGTAAACGAAAAAAATATACCCGTGGATATAACGTTTTACGTTTCTTTTGACCCAAGGTACAATGTCCTGAAGTTTGTGTATCGAGTTTGGAAACACCCTGTATATTGAACGGAGAAGACGATAATGGGATCGACTTTTGTCATATTTACGTACATATATATATATATATACATGGACATAAATAGCTCTGAAATCGAAGGTTACTAAAATATAATAAAATGAAAATACCTTTCAGACTTTAAATTAACTCATTACGCACGCATAATACGAAACCACTTAACATAAGCTTAGAAAAATGAAAAACGATTTACGAACAGAGAAAAAATAAATAACAAATAAAGATCGACTGAGGGTAATAAAACACGTCGATTACGGAATAAAACGAAAAAACAAAT
>JAGFPH010001811.1:59564-70183 GCA_018207615.1 Philaenus spumarius
GTAAATAACAATTTCTGTATTTGGGGCGTAGCCCCATGGCTCTTTAGAAGGCAAACTATACCAAGATGTCGGCTACTATACCCAGGATCCACCATAGGTTAATAAATTGACGTTGTTTACAATTTATAAACAGAAAATCTAAATTTCCGTATTTGGGGCGTAGCCCCTATTCTAGAATTGACCCGAACCATACCATGTAGACTACCTGTACACTCAGACGGTATCAAATGTAAATAGAGTGACAAGTTTCACAGTTTATATGCAGTAAATAACAATTTCTGTATTTGGGGCGTAGCCCCATGGCTCTTTAGATGGCAAACCATACCACGATGTTGGCTACTATACACAGGATCCACCATAGGTAAATAAATTGACGTTAATTACAATTTATAAACAGAAAATCTAAATTTCTATATTTGGGCGTAGCCCCTATTGCAAAATAGATGAGATCAATACCAAGTAAACTAGCGATAAACTCGGACGTCATGTAAATAGGCCGACAAGTTTTAAACTTTATAAGCTGATAATACAAATTTCTGATTTGGGGACGTAGCCCAATTGCGATATAGATCCGAACCATACTATAAAGTCGGCCGCTATACGTTATTGTTAATTAGTGTAAACAAAGTTATAAAATGGTTATATAAACAAAAATACCCGTATTTGGGGCGCAGCTCCTTTGCATAATAGATCCGTACCAAACCATGAAGTCAATCGCTCTACTCTCTCGTCATCAAATATAATACTGTACTTAAAACGTATTAAATCATGTTACTAAACATACACTTGTTTAGCATTACACAATGACCAGGCGAAAGAAGCGGTGCGTTTTAATTAAACAGTTCGTTTTGTTAGTAATTTGTTTTCAAATCAAAACTTAATAAGAAACAATAACACAAAACAAACCAAGGCGTTTGCCGTCAGGCAATTTCCCCTCAAGCCACGTCAGCCAATAGCAGAGCTGTTACCCCCACAGTACTTCAAAGGGATAGTAGACCATCAAGTTCTGTTAGTTTATAAATTATTATAGGCGGATCATCAAGATAGGCTCTTTTCACGAGGACCATCAAGTTCCAAAATTTCGACTATAATGTATTTTTTATGGAATATATGTGTACGAATCCTTATAAATGAACCAAATGACATATTATAGTCAATAGCATCTTTATATAAACCTGTTTAAATGAAGAGTCCCATGGACCATCATTATAGTGTACAGTTTACAAGACCATCACCTTCCGCTCAATCATGAATATATATATACATATATATATATGAATTTTAATGACACCCCAAAACGTGTTCTGGGGACCATGATCGGTGCTCATTTGCTACTCCCGACCTTGGGTCTCACCATAAGGGCCACTGCAATAGCTCATTTTTCCTATGGAAATTCGCTAAAAATATACCCGTGGTTATGACGTTTTACGTTTCTTTTGACCCAAGGTACAATGTCCTGAAGTTTGTGCATCGAGTTTGGAAACACCCTGTATATTGAACGGAGAAGACGATAATGGGATCGACTTTTGTCATATTTACGTACATATATATGGACATAAATAGCTCTGAAATCGAAGGTTACTAAAAGATAATAAAATGAAAACACCTTTCAGACTTTAAATTAACTCATTACGCACGCATAATACGAAACCACTTAACATAAGCTTGGAAAAATGAAAAACGATTTACGAACAGAGAAAAAATAAATAACAAATAAAGATCGACCGAGGGTAATAAAACACGTCGATTACGGAATAAAACGAAAAAACAAATCGTGACCGGCCGAGAGAGCAATGGTCCGTCGGCATCGTAATTAGTTCGTCCCATAAACTCAAGAATTTTGGCCATAAATCAAGTATTTACAATTCCAATCCAAGACTTTTTACTGCGACCATAAGGCTTGATTTAACGGATTTCTATATTGTAATGGTTCGTTTTATAGTAGCCATTCGACAAACATGTAAATTACTATTGCCTGTTTTAATTTTATTGCCCAGTAAATGTTTACTCAGACCAGGAATTTCACGAAAATACAAGCGAACGAATATTGTTAAGAATTTTGTTGCGTACAAACGGACCAGATACCACGAAATCTACATGACACAGAAAGTGTAGGCCTGAGATTTGGTAGGCAGGTCCTCATTGGGTATTCGTTGATCAATGAGGATTTGTTGACAAATATATATGTCTAACTGCAAAAACTGCAAAAGTAAAAACATTATTTCTAACCTGTTATGGGTTCGACTCGTTGGCTAACTCATCTCAAAATTTCCTTAACTACATTTTGTACTAACACATTATTTACTACCAGAGATTCATATACAAATACTAGAGGGCTCCACCACCTGCTCGCTTCGCTCACCAACTCCCGCGCTGACGCAAATGAAAACAGATAATTGTATACTACCATATTTTCACGGGAATGACGATTGATTAGGTCAGAAATTTTTTATAAGGTAGGCAATTTTCAAGTTATAAAAAAACACGACCAAAATGTAATACGATAAAGTAGTAAGGTCAAGTTGGCCTAGTAAAAAATAAAATTGTTATAATTTTAATAATAGTGATACCTGTTTAAATTATGAACAGAGGGGTTTATAAGTTAAACCTGTGTATCTGTGTGTGGCATTGTAGCTCCCAAACGGATGATCCGATTTTAATTTTAATTTTTTTAAATTTAAATGTGACTTGATCGAAAGTGTTCTTAGCTATTATTAAAAAAACTCTGTTCATCTG
This sequence comes from Philaenus spumarius, assembly GCA_018207615.1. Lineage (NCBI taxonomy): Eukaryota > Metazoa > Arthropoda > Insecta > Hemiptera > Aphrophoridae > Philaenus > Philaenus spumarius. Next base: position 62,301 of record JAGFPH010001811.1, read on the forward strand.
ATTTTATGTCGGGTTTTTTTTAATTTATATGCCTACGCTTGTTTGTGTTTGCTACGACCTAACCTAAAAAAACTGTTGGTTGTGAAAATTATTATCTAATTTTAAATTAGCAAATTTCGTTGTTATAGTAATAAATCTACATGCTTTCAAGAAATGTGTGTTGCTACATTATAGGCCTAATAATTGTGTTAAGCTTATGATCCAAATCAGCTGTTTTATTTGTAATAAATAACAACAGATGTTTCAATAATAATACAGTAAGTTTTTCGGTTTATTTTTTGTTTCTGTTTGTTTTTATTGTTAACCTAACCTAAAATATTTGGCTGTGAAAAATAATTAAATGATTCAGATTTTTTTTTAAATTAGTTGCTTTGGTAATTAATGTAAATGTATTCAAAAAACGTTTGTTGGCTCATTATAATAAGCCACATTTAGAATAGTGTTGCTAAGCTTTTGATTTGAATCAGCTGTTTTATTTGTTATAAGGCTGGGAGTGAACTCCCGCATTTCGACTATTTTCAATCTTTAATATCGAAATTTTGCTAAATCCTTTCTTAGTGCAGTCCCTCACAGTTTTATAAAGGTACCCTGAAAGTATTAAGTCTCGAGCTATCGTAGTTTTGGCTGTTCCTTGATTATGAATCTGTCAGTCAGAACTTCTTTTATACATACAAATTAACAAAATAAAAACAATTATTTCTTGGCTTAAAAATATAGACAATATTTTTACCTAAAATAATAAATGCTTAAATGTATATCTAGCTAGGAACACACAAATATAAAGGTCGCCTAATCATTGTCTGTTTGAGACTACCGACTTCTTATTGGTATTAAAATAGAAAATGAAAAAAAAAAAAAAAAGAGTTTGGTGTCGCCGTTCAAACAACTCAATAACAAAATTATATACTTTGATATAAAACAGTTACAAAAATTTAAAAAAAAAAAAAAAGATCAATTAATACCTGCAAGGTAACCACAGCCTTATAAAAACCAATATTTTCACAATACGCATTCTTATAATAATTCCACAGAAAAATAAAGTTAGTACAAAAGGTAAAAACAAATTTTCTTTTAGTTTAAAACCCCTTAGAACCAACTTGTGACATCAACCAACCGTCAAAAATTTGGATGAAAGATCCAACACTTTCAACAGAAGAAAGCATCTTACATCTCTCAACCTAATGAATCCTTTCTAATATGAAATAAGACTAAATTGTGGAGGTGTTGAGCCTTAAAAGTGAAAGAGTGTCGGTATATTGTACGTTTTGGTGTTGGAACTAGCATTAGATTACAGTTTGTTTAGAGAATACGTACTACGACCAGAGCACCTCCCCGGAAAAACATTACAAGCGCCGAATTTTTATCAAGTGATGTTTTGTTGGAAAAACATTCCCCATCAAGTGCTGCAGTCTTTCGAAAGACTTTTGATCTAGTAAAAGTTGATTTAAGGGTAACTAAACTTAGTACGTAGTGGAAGTACGTTCCTTCTGCAAGATCGTGACTGATAAATATTCAGATTATAATTATAATCGGGATCAAGTTACTAAAATAATCGGAATAATCATGCGATTCCGAACAAAACCAACTCACCTGCCCCTTCTGTGTTCATTAACAACTGATGGAAACTAACTTATGCGAGAAAGCCGACACGCTTCGTCCAAGCTTACCTGATTCCTAAACGAACGAAGTCATTTCTACTAGTATGTAAACTATGAAGTTAGCAATCAAAAATGTTGCTGAAAAAACAGTAAATCAAAACGTAGTATTAGTTTTGTCTAAGACCGGAACAGAATATCCGAAAAATATTAAAACGAACGAAATGTTATAGTGCGGATTCCGCTGAAATAATAAAAGGTATAAGGATTATTTGGGTTTATTTTTTAGTCTGTACTATATACGAATACTGGTTTTCATGTGATTTATAATTCTATATATATTAAAAGAATTTGGTCAAAACCTATTTCCAATCGCCCAGCCTCTCCTAATGGACCGATTTTGATGATTTTTGTTTTAAAATGTGTCTTATTACCTGTAGATATGTCATCAAGCATTTACCGAAGTCCTAGGACATTAGGGCTACGCCCCAGTGGCCCTCAAAGTTTCAATGCTAATCTTATGGAAGGTCAATCTTAAGGAAGAAGAAGAAATATTTCTTTTGATTTTATCAAGGACACAAAAACAGCTGTTCGTATGAAAAGCTTAAAACAGCTGATTTTCATCAACAACTGATTTGGATCAAATCAGTATCAAATGTAGTATTACCTTTTTGAGGTTACATTGACAAACTAAAAACAAACACAAACAAAAATCAACGAAAAATGCTAACTATATTTTAATTCAATTCAAACATTGGTTGTTACAAACCTATTATATATAAAACAGCTAATTTGGATCAAAAACTGAACATAATCATTCACAGATATGTCAAGTCTTATATATTATCATCCGTTCAGCCGCTATTCACCCGAGAAGGAGCCCCGGTATACAATCCTTCAAATTTCCCATGTTAATCTTATGGAGATAATGTTTAATGAGTTTGAGTCAGCTGCCAAATAAAACAGCTAATTTATGCTCGGTCACCTATGTACAAACGAGCAAAAGATTAACGAAATTCTTTATCAAATTTTCCACCTGCGAGCGAAGCGAAGCAGCCATCTGAGGCCGAAGGCCGAGCCGGGGTTGGGACGCGGAGCGTCCAGAGGCAGAGCCCCTAGTTGAAGTTAAAATAAAAACCTCTTTAAATTGTTTACATTTGTCTTGAATTTTGTTTGTTTCACGTTTTTAAATGCACGACATAAAATTTGTTAGCAATTAACCTAAGTTTTGTTTTGTTAATTTTATGCTCTGGCAGATTTTTTTTTTATTTACTAACATTGATTCAGAATTGACAATATTTTACTAAAACAGATCTAAAATAAATTATAATAATACTAAATATATGTAGTGTTTACACAATCATGATTTGTTTTAGTACGAAAACAAAATTTTAATCAATTCCTAAATTAAAAATAACAACCCCTTATTTGAAATTATTCGCAATACATTAATTTTGATCGACTTTGACTTAGAATGACATTTTAGAATGTCTTGGACCTTGGATGAACTCGGACTTTCGCTTCCAAAATGTGCCATTCGGATGAGTTCGGAAATAATCGTAAACATTCCGAGTACCTTAATAATCGAAATCACCGAGAATTTGATTCAGAATCTCCCAACACTAACTAGGCTGAAAACAATCGCATTTCTCACGCGTAGTAAAATGTTATGAGAGGTATTTGTTCTGAGTATAATAATTTTTCCGTCGGAAAAGCGTTATGATTTTTAAAATATACATGTGTCTCAGCGGTAGGATTTTTAGTTTGAAAAAAGAGGCCAAGAGTGTTCGAATCTAGATTTTCTCGAAATTACTCTTACAATATCTTTTGGATTGTTATAATATATTTGAGGGTGAAGAGATTTCTCTTGTTGCACCTGCTCGCTAAGAAAGTACATTTGCCTATTTTATATCTAATCTCAAAAGTTGCGAAAATATCGCAAAAAGTAAAACTTTCATTCTTCCAACAATAAATACAAACTCGAAATTCGAGCACCTTACAAGTTATAACCCGCAGGGAAACGCTGACATTCAGCCAATGTGTTTATAAATAAGTAAAAACTATAATTTTGATTTGAAATTATAGGCCTACTATCACACTTTACTGGTTACCGTTCTTAGTGGTAGTGTAAACAACCGATTGTTGAACCGTGGTATCGGAATCAACAGCTATGCGGTTCTGTGGTATTTACATAAACGTTCCCTCCTTGTAGGCTACCACGAGCAAAAGTTCTATGGAGGGTTTGTACACCCTCTCTCAGCCTAAGTCGGAAATCTTATTATGTCTAGGATTAAGCTTGTGACGAAGTTACCGATATTAATTAATTCCAATAAACATAATCGTGTTTGCTGCGATTGTTGGTTTATACAGCGAATATTTGTTGAAGGAAATGTTATGTTATATGACTTTACCAGTTCGGAAATTAAAGAAAATGTTTGTAAAATTATTACTGACACTGGAAGGAACCTCTGCATGTTTCGCACGCTAGTCACTATCCTTGTTTTGTGAACAATACATTACTTATCATTGATTGCCTTACTGGTTATAATAACTGATTACGTATTTTACAATTAACTTATCGCTACAGTCCTTTTTAAGTCCTTTTTCTGATTATTTTAAGTTCTTTCGCCTATTTGTCCTGCATTATCAAACCTAATTTAAAATTGTATCTTGCACTGGATAACGCTCGTCTATTGGTGCTGAAATTGAACATATATATACATCACATTACAACAATTAGAGCTGATTTTGTACACACGCGTACGTTTCTGGATCGATACTGATTTTAGCTTATCTGTGTGTTGGTTAGGTGGCTGTATTTGATTGAAGGGTCTCTATCCGAATGATTCTGTCAACAATGGTATTTGATTTGAATATTGTTTTCTCGTTTAGTAAAGAGGTTGGATTTGGTTTTGTGCGTTTATACAGGGTGGCGGGAAGAAATGGAGATACTGCCAGGACGTGTTCTAGTAGTGAAAATAAAGAAAACAAACGGTACCACAAACTGGCACATACTTTCTCACAAACATATTTCAATTATTAAACATATTCACTGTGACTTCATAATTGTATTAAATTAGGAGAGGGGATACATTACAGTAAGAGCGTAACTAATAAATATTATTATTAGCTAGAGAGAAAACGATTAGATTGATTTCGATCAAATTTGCACAAAACATGTCATTTAGGCCTGTAATGCACGAAAAATGATTTTGAAAACATTTGAAAAACAACCCCATTTTTTGTCAACAAACCCATAAAAATCAGTTATTATTAGCTAAACGATAATTTTTAGAAAGACACGATTTTTTGCATATGGTAGGAGTAGGCTATATTAAGGGCTACAAGTAAGCCAAATTTTATTAAAATCATTAGAGCAGTTTTTTTAATAAAAAAAATAATAACTGATTTTTTTAGTCGAAATGGGGTTGTTTTTTAAATTTATTTAAACCCTTTTTTCGTGCATCCATACAAGCCTAATTGACATGTTTGGTGCAAATTTGTTCGAAATCGATAGAATAGTTTTCTCTCTAGCTTTGTATACATACAGACAGACATTTTTAGTAAAAACCACTTTCTTGGACTCAGTGGGTCCCAAAACGGTTAATATTGATTTTTTTACGATCACTATATAGTAAGAAAGTAAAAGTTCGTTACTGTAACTTAAAAGATATCCCAGTTACGGCTGCAAACTAAACATTGTGTATTTCTTCATGAATAAGCCTGTATATTTGGAATTCCTCCAAAACGTAAATTTTAGGGCCTTTTGAGCGTTTATGTAAAATTTGAAACTTCTTGTCTATATTGGTGTAAGTGTGGTCTGTTTCTATTAAGTGTTCTGGAAATTTTGAATTAAAAGTTTTGTTGGTGAAATTCTTATGTGTCCAATCTGGCATTAGCGAATTTCCATAGGAAAGATGAGCTACTGCAGTGACCCTTCGTCGGGAAGTAGTAAATGAGCACCGATCAAGGTCCCTAGAACATGTTTTTAGGGCCCATTAAAAATTATATACTGTATATCTATATATGTGTTCGCACTCTAACGGCCGAATTTTAAATCTGATTTGGTCCAAATTTTTTACACACATTGGGTGTTTAAATCGCTCGGACGAGTTCCTTAGCCGAAAAATCCAACAAATGGAAGCACAATTTTTGACCGGATATTTTTTAAGATTTTTCGTACAAGAATAAAACCTTTTGGGGGTTTTACCAAAGGAAATAAATATAGGATGTTATTCTGCACAGTTTGACTTTTTTACACGACATTATACCTCGCGTGATTCTCCAAAAATCAGCTAAAACGTAAAATACCATAAAAGTATAAATTAGCTCATCTCACGTCAGTGGTTTAGCTGTGTGGACTAATTATTTTAATGTTTTTTGTGTTGCTTTGTTGTTAGAAACCGTACTTTCGTTTTACATTAAATACTTTTATGAACCTAATCGCAATTTTAAAATTGAATTCTGTTATTGTATGCTATTTGTTATAATTATTTTTATTAATTGATTCTTGCTATGCAAATTATATTCCTAATAAACGCACTTGAATTTTGTCTCGCAATTGCGTGCTATAACTTACATGTTTGAGATTGAAATATCATGGAATAGTAATTTATAAAAAATGTAGGTAATGACTTATTCTATATTCGTCAATAAATAACTAAGTTATAAGCAAAAAACTAAATTTATTGTCAGTTCTCTACAACAGCAGCAATTGTTGCCCTAATATATGTTAAGCTGCTTTAACTGCAATTATTACGACCGCAATTTTGAAAATATACAAGAAAACTTTATGATTTTTAGTACATCGGTAAAAGTTTACATAAAATGTTTACCAAATGTAAAGTTATTATCTTATCTACCTTGAGAGATAATACGTTTACAAAAACAAAATGGTGCATAAACGTCTTCGGGCCTAGGTTTACTGGAACCTTCATCTTAATTTTACCCAAGGGACAGATCTATTAAGCCATTACTGGACATTCTGTATAGCCTACTTGCATAAGATGCTAGAACTTGACAAGAATTTCTAGGTTGGTAACTGGTATCATTACATTTAAAACCTAAGTTTCTAATGCATGAAAAGGTTAAAAATTTATCCAAAGTCAGCCACTTTGAAGGTTTCCGAAGTGCAATGACAAAGGTTGTTACTAATCTTAGGGTGAACTAAGATTACCTGTAATCGTCGTGACGGAACGCCAAGGGAGAACCTCAAAGGGTAGAAAGGAATCCAAGTCTAATTCAAGGACATTTATTACGTCCGTATCAAGTTGACATAAACTGAGAAAAGTGTAATCGTTAGGTGGAATAGTTATGCCTTTGAAAGAGCTCGGATGGAGAAGTAGGGTTCTAAGAAATGCAGTTTAGTTTTTTAATTGCATAACTTCCCAGTTATTTTATAACTTTTCTGAAAGGAAAATATTGAGGTAATTTCCCAAGAGACGTCTAAAGACTTTTACTTTCCATTTATGTGGAATGAAATTATTGTAATTATAGAAATATTTAAAAGACCGCAATATTAATATTTTTAAGTTTTAATTAATTCCTTGTAAACACAATTAAGAAACATCTTTATGGAACAAAGCAAGTGAATAAATTAAGAAAGATGCTTTACAAACAATATTGTAAAGATTCGCGTGCTTTGCTTCGAGGCGACTTTTGGAATCGCCCGTAACAATCATATTATGACTACGAATATATTTTAATATGTTTAAATATTTTTTCTGAAAAAATAGCTTATTTGGTATATTGAAAGTCACACTTTCAAAGAACAGAGTGATGCACAGTTTCAACATTGATTTTCCTCTAGAAATTTCGCATTATAGTATCCTATTACCATTTCCCTATTTAATAAAACGAAGTAACATTCAAGATGGCGGGCCATATTTTAAAACTCACCATAAAATAAACTTGTATCGCAAAGACGATATCCTACTTGCGTTTCCCTTCGTATATTCTTTATTTAGGAAATATTAATCCACTCAACCAACTCTTATATCGTAGACAACTTTCATTGATCCTTCCCTCAGTAAATTCGCAGTAAACGATTAAGCTTAATGCAACAGTTTGTGTAAGACAGTGTAACGGACAAACGAGAAAATAACCCTTCACGACATCTCTGGAAAGAAAGACAATGGCCCAACCACGGAGCACCTGTCGTCCATATGTCTGTCACGTGACCGAACTAATGACCCAAACAATCCGCACAACATCCCTTACCTAGTCTTTCTATTGTTAAGGTAGGACCAGGTTGCCGCCACTCACTCCCACGCAGTTGAGGTATAAATT
>JAGFPH010001811.1:70193-84826 GCA_018207615.1 Philaenus spumarius
TAATAAGCAGAAACATTATAATACAATGAAGAACGCACTCTAGCGGTAGAGTTCCATTCCCCGTCCAGCAGCATCTAGGAACCTACCGTTATTTTATACATCTACCGTTACTATTTCATAACACAAAACCCAACAGCGTGCGACATCAAGCTCACGGGCACCATCGCTGCACTGATCAAATGCATTGCTTCAACTATTTGGGAAAATATTAAATACACTGTTGTCGTATAATATTTGAAATAATATCAAATCTGTAACTGACATTAAATATATGCAAAGATATAGTACAAGAACTGGGCAAATAGAGCTGTAAAACTATCTCCGGAGAACAAAGGAATCCAGGAATTCAACCCTAAGGATTAAGGGGATGTTACACTAAAAATGGAATCCAAATTTTAAGTGAAAACTTCTTTAGGCAAACCTAGCACTTTCTGGATGATTTAAAATATACGAACTCGCAATACGTGAGAGGATTTACGTTTTCATGATTTTGTCGATGATGTCTTCTTCTTCATTGGGTTACACACTTTCTAATAATATAAACCAGAAGTTTAATGTAACAGCTGATCGTAAAAGAAGAATTCGAGGAAACAAAATAAGAGTGGTAAATTTAAAGGCTTAACTCAATGGGTCTGTATGGGTTTAGTCGCGTCACGATACCGACCAAATCGACTTTTGTTTCCTCATTTTGTAAGCTGTGTTAAAATAGTTTACTTGGTAATACCTCTGAAATGGACATTGCAATTCCTAATTTTATTAATTATGTTAAATTAGTGTATTTGGTTATAACTCTAAAATATACATATTGCTTTTTTTAAATGTCTGAATTTGCTAACTTGGTTGATATGGTAATGAATGTAAATGCATTAAAGAAAAGTGTGTTTGTTCAGTATATGTATAACCTAAATTCGTTTTTTTTTAATTATTATAAAAAAAACATATTTCTATAGACAAGCATATTTATGTATTTTTTCAATTTTTTAGGATTCAATTTTAAATGGGACAAGATAAAAATAATGATCAAATTTCAGATTAAACCAATATAACCAACGGTATATATTCATGACAGTTTTCACTTCTGTCGACTGTCCCACGACTGCTTTTCCTCTTCTTTTTTGGTTGATACTTTGTTCTACATGTCTTCCAATCTTTTCTGGCGCACTCTTTTCAGTTCTTGAATTTTACATTCTCACTATACAGAAAGTATTGTGATCGCAAAAAAAATCGATGTTGAGATTTTTGTGGAAATATCCGTTTTGGACCCCCTGAGTCTAAAAAAGTAGTTTTTACAAAATTTAATGTCTGTCTGTATGTCTTTATATTTGTCTGTCTGTATGTATACAGAGAGAAAACTATTCGATTGATTTCGAACAAATATGTCAATTAGGCCTGTATATAGATGCACGAAAAAAGGTTTTGATAAACAACCCTCTTTTTGGTCGAAAAACCCCCCAAAAAGCCAGTTACTATTTTTTTAAATAAAAAACGGCTCCAACGATTTTGATAAAATTTGACTTATTTGTAGCCCTTAATGTACCCTATCATATGCAACAAAATCGCATTTTTCTAAAAATTCTCGTTTAGCAAATAATAATAATAACTGATTTTTTAAGGTTTTTTGGCCCAATAAGGGGGTTGTTTTTCAAAAATTTTCCAAAAATGTTTTCGTGCATCTATAAAGGCCTATTGACAATATGTTTGGTGCAAATTTGTTCGCAATCGATAGAATATTTTTCTCTCTAGCTAATAGTAATAATAATATTTATTAGTTAGTCTCTTACTTTAATGTATCCCCTCTCCTACTTTAATGCAATTATGAAGTCACAGTGAATCTGTTTAGTAATTTAAGTATGTTTGTGAGAAAGTATGTGCCAGTTTCTGGTACCGTTTATTTGTATTGTGTTGAAAATTCCACTGTGAAGTTTTTGTTGGTAAATGTAGGCTAAATTATTTAATGTGTAGAGGGACTTGTGTGATACATACACATTTTAAACTTTAACTACCTAGTTATTTTTGTGTCAATACAGTGTACTAGACAAGCATGAATTCAATCGCAGTCTCCCGAAAAAATGTATTTTCGTGTTTTTTTAGACACAAATTTATATTTCTAAATAACTAGGCCTACTTGCACTACAGGACTGAAATCTGTACCACTTATTCTGCAAATATGTTCATAAACCGATTGTGAAAGCAGATGCTTTTCCTTACTAGTATTTACTTACAAGCATATTCTTAATTTGTATTAATCAGTTTGATGTCTAGCATCTGCTCCAAGCATAATCTTATGCTTAAAGCACATCTACTATTGCATCGGGATGGTTGAACTATGAAATTTTCTTCTGACCCTCAGGGGTAAAAGATAAACTTTAATATATGTTCATGTTTACAGTAAACATAATCTAAATCGATACAATAAGTTGGAAGTGTAAAATAGCATTATTTAAATACAGAATAATGCTTATTGTTTGACATTATTTGTTCAAGCATTGCGTGCTGATTTACTGATTCCTTCATGCGATAGATTTTAACTTTTAATGGAGTAAGGAGTCCTTTTCTAGGAGGAAAGTTGGAACGCCAAAAGTTAGGGAACTTTAAAGTTATGTCTATTGTTCAGACACAGTTTTCACTTTATTACTTTCGGTGATAAATTGTTGTTATTCAACTTATAAAATTATTTATGTTCGTTTCATATTTTAATAACAGTTTATCAAAAACTTTACGAAAACCAATTTACTTGTTTTGTTGATAAAAAGTTTGAGTTTAATACATTTACCCCTGAAAGTATTCTGCGATGCGGTAGGCGCTACACGCGAAATGAGTTATTACTTCACTTATAATTAAGAGGTTTTTTGTTTGAATTTTAAATGTATATCGTAGATTATTTTATACTTAGGGGAAATAAATTATGTGGAAAGTAAATTGTTTAAAATAAATCGTAGACAGTTATCAATAAATCCGAAACGTAATTTATTCTGTTCAAATAGAAAACCTAATAATAAATATAAAACGAATTGTTTTGTTTACTTTAATTATTTGTCTACATATTTATTAGCGAATTTCCATAAACTATTGCAGTGACTCTTATGGTGAGACCTAAGGTCGGGAGTAGTCAATGAGCACCGATCGTGATCCACAGAACATGTTTTCGGATGTCACGTCCTATTTGGGCCAAATGTAGTAAGCACTGGTTTTCTGAGTCGCTCGGACGAGTTCATTATCCAAAAAATCAAACAATCGAAAGCACGTTTCTTGACAGGAAGTACATTTTTTTTAGATTATCCGTACTAGAATTAAATTTTTTTTTATCTGAAAAAAAGTATTGAGGAGATTTTTTCTGCACATTTTGTTTTTTTACACCCAACCTCGTAGCCCGTCTGGTTTTTCCAAAAAGTTGAATACCGTAGCGAAGCAAGTTCTTCAGCTGAGAGCGAAGCGAAGTTGTTCATATTGCGAGGCGGAGAGATCGAACAAGTAAGCTGAACAAAGTAGCGTGTGAGCCGGTCTGGAGGCTGAGGCGACAACAAATTCGACTAATATATTTTGTACACAGAGGCAGCCATTCAGTGCCCTCGTTAGTACATAGTTTGTATCTTGGTGGTTGTCTATAATATTATACAAAAAAATTGTAGTACCAATAACTCGATTTTCATTTAAAACTAGTTGAAACCCCTGCGTTTTCCGCACGCCAACCCCGTTGAGACCTTCTATACACATAATCATGTTATGTTTTCTTTATAATAAAGGTGTAGGATTAATATTAACCCCTAAGCTAAGATGGTAAATAATGTTAAATGTTCAAATCAAATTATTACGTATATTTTATAACAAAAAAGCAGCAGTTAATTATAATAAAGGTTAAAAGAACCAGCAAGTCTCAGGTCTACACTTTAATAAAAATCGAACCTAAATGTTAGAAATACAAATAATTGCTTCAAAGTTTAAAATCAGCTGTTAATGGAAGTATTGCAGCAAACAGCTATTTTATCTGTTATTTTATTCAATTAATTGCTATAGTAATAAATATAAATACATGGGTTGATTCATCACTCTAGGCCTAGCTTAAGATTTTTTCCAACTAAATTTACAAATATTGAAATAAAACATGTTTTTATCAAAATAAATTATAGCCTATGCTACTCAGGGATAGTGTACCTTTTTATTAGTTTTTTAAAATTATTTTTTCAATCGGTTCAGTAGTTCCAGAGATTACCTCCTACATACAAATAAACCAATTTTACATCTTTATAATATTAGTATAGATAAATGAAATAGACTAATAAAAACAGTTATATTTATCATTAAAACAGGATTTTTTTTGTTTCTTCTAATGTATTTGTAAAGTTCGCCTTTCTAGGTATTTTACATAAAAAGTTTTATTTAAACGGCCGCCATTTTGAAAATATTGGAAAAAACTTTGTGGTTTTTTGTACATGTGTAAAAGATGCCATACCAAAATTACGCTTCCAAAATTTGCGTTCGATATATTTCGAATTTCCGAACCTATGTTTACATGAACGTTTTCCTTTATTTTCACTAGTACAACTCGCCCTAAAGTTTCTACGTTTCTTTCTGAATCACCCGAATAATTTTCTAAATGGTTTCTTAACAGACATCATTGGCTGTGGTTCGGATTCCACGTAAAACTGTAGGTCATTAGCCTTAAAGTGCAAATCAGCAGGACGTTAAAAAAAATCTTTCTGAATCGTCTGAATCTTTGGATTAAATTAATCGATTCTCGATATTCAAATTATGTTGCTAATAAATTAATTTTAATTTTATTACCCACATGTTCGAGATTGAAATTATTATGGAATAATATTAATAGGAAATATATAGGTAATGGGTAAGGGTTAAAAAAAAACATATAAAAACAGATTTTGCCTATAAGCGAGTAATTATTTAAAGATATTAGTAATTCTCCGCTTTTGTTTTCGTTTGAAAATTTTGAAAAATCGTTCCCCACCGCTCAAAATATACCTTTTGAGGCAGAAGGTTTTGAAAACAAATAATATCCTTCTAAAAACCATAGCCTAGATTCTTAGAATTCAAAAAGTGGGTGACGGATTCGTGTTCTTGCTGAGTGTTCTGTAGGCTATACCATGTAGACGGATAGAGAGATTTGTAAGATGGAGTAGAACATGATTACGCCAGGTGAAATTAAGAAGTCATCAATTAATCATAACATATTGTAAACATTTTAGTAACACACCATTTAAGCGATTTATGAGACCACGGCAAATGTTTGAATAAAAACAGTTTACACATAGGCCAACGTTTACATTATATTTGCGTTATTTTGTACACATTCGTGCTTTTTAAACTATCTTTAGTTTCTGACGAGCTGTTGAATATTTCTATTAAATACTGTGTTAAGAATTAATTTCCTTTTCGAAATTATTATAACAGAACAGCACAACTTAAACTCATTTGAATAAATGTAATAAAAGAATGTTGAAACGCAAAATATAAATTTAAATTCAAAAACCTAATGAACGCCAAACCTAAGTCCTCCAATAAAAACCAACGTCACCAAAACAAATACTTTCCAATTATTGTTTTGAAATAATGAAAATTAATAAATATTCAATTGAAATGGGATTTCGTTGGATATTGTTTTCTCTGTATTGAAAGGGTTGTTAAGATAACCTAAGGGTCGTAAAGGCACACAATTACCTGAGAGCGACCTCTAACTTGTTACAATCGAGTTACCTCCCCCCCTCCCCTTTCCAACTCAGCCCCAACCCATTTTCCATTTTAACTTTTCCATTACCTCCCATTTCCATATTTTTATACACTCTGTGTTTTTATTCATTATCATATTCTACTACGTTTTAAAACCTATTTAGTTACGTAAAAAGCTTTCTAAATTAATTTGCTTTATGTGTTTTAAAAGTAAATTAATTAATAGTAGAGGATTTTAATTTAAAGCGTTATTCCGACAAGTCGGGACATTTCTAAATAATACGACCAGGAGGCGAGACGTTATTTGATATCTTTCGAGTTGTTGTTTGGTAACTAAAAATTAATATTTTTCTCCTATTTATCTGTCTTAGTTTTTTTCCGAAAACTCGCAAAAAATTTTCAACGAAAGCCTTATACGGGACGAAACAAAAATTTATACGACGTAGTAATATTTGGTAAGTTAGGAGTAGGCCTACTTAACTGATTCATCTAATTGATTTAATTAAGTAAATTACGCTATTTAATTATGTTGGTTTAATTTGATTGATTTGGGTGATAGGTTACACTTGCATATACAGTGTAAATAATTTAACTAACAGTTGTCGTGTTAGTTAAACATATTGTTAATAGATGACGCGTTTCATTAGGAACAATATGAAGTATAATATGCAGTTTTTTAAATAAATTTTTGTTAAGAAAACAAGAATTTTAAGTTGTTTGTCTATTTTTTTTGTCAATAGCGGGGAACATAAGCAAAGGTCTTGGGTTCAAATCCCGGTCTTGGTTCATGTTTTTTTCACTTGTAATTTAATTAAATTAACACTTGCTGAGGAAGTGTGTAAGCGGAAAATTAAAAATAATAATAAATAAATAACAGCACTGTAAGCTGCAAAAAAGAATTAAAATTGTTTTCAATGTCGTATACACTAGGTATTCAGTCTATTAGTTCAGTAATTGCACTAAAAACCGTACAAGTAAGCCATCGACCAATATTTGGAGTGATCAGGGTGGTTCAGTCGGCAGAGCGTTACGACGGAATCGTAAAGGTCCCGGATTCAAATCCCGGTCTTGGTCTATGTTTTTTCACTTGTAATTTAAAATGATGCTTGAATAATTCATTTTGACGAAGAATTAAGGGAGATAGCGACAAAAACACCTTTGAGAAATGATATATAAGGATATTTCGTACACGCAGGCTCCTTTGGGAGTACATCAATTTCCCAAAATAATTGGTTGAAACCTCAAACATATAAATTTAATTTTGGAAATTCGCTCAACTCACCTCAGCGTTTCTACTGAGTGATCAAATTATTTCTTATATTTAATAGTTTTAAAATAGATTATTATACATTAACACACGCGGGGAACATAATAATTATCAGTTAACAGTTTGATAAAAGTAAATCTCTAAACATTACGAACAAGACATAATAATGTAATTATGGTAGATTTATCGCAAGACAATCTAATTCTGCCACAATAAACTTGAATAATGACGCAGCGGATGAAGCTTTGACAAAAAAAGAGAAGGGGTGGGGGAGGGGTTGGAAACTAATTTAAATCGCAATAGATGCTTTGACGTTATTATAAATGTGATTTTACAAGAAATGTGGGGGGGGGGGATTACGTTCCGCACAAAGTTTGTATTAAATACTGTCTTCATCTGAAATATTTGTTGGATTAAATTTCCCGTTTAATTATATTCGTATTAGAGGAAAATGATTTCAATAGACGAAAATTAGAGACATTGTACTCTATTCGCTTTATGTTTCAAAGATTTGAGAATTGTGTTTATTGGATGTGTCTATTAAACGGGTTTCATATATTATTTTAAGAAAATATACGTTATCTTTGTATCGTTAAAACTACCCCACTGTGTACTCCGAAAAACTTGACTAATAATAAAATCGACAAATATGTGTAGTAATTGGTTCAACCAGGCATCATACACAAACTCAGTAAATACAACACTATTGTGGGTACGTTTGCTATTATTATTTTTAACTTAACTATTATCCTCCATCCTATAGGGAATTAAAAGGACTACAATAAAAGTGTCTTGAAACTTCTTGTTAAAATGTACGGTTTTGGGGTAATTAAGGTTTGAAATTTTCAATCAGCCACCATTTTGAAACGCATACTCGGATATAATCGTTTATTTTCCTTAACTTATACACTATCATTGTTAAGTTATACCGTTCTCTAGATATGAATTATTTTGATAAAAAAAGAAACGGTGGATATACGGAGGACGAAGCGTTTTTGGGGAAAATTTTATTCTTGATTTTCTCTTTATTTTGACCCACAGAACCATTTCCCGAACTTTGGCACTTTACTAACGGGACACCCTGTATGCAAATCACTTAGCAAAACTACAATCATTTATCAAGTGCACAACATTTAGTGCACAAGTGTAGTGTAACGATAAAATTAACGAAATAATTCGACCACGCAGCTGAACCCCTGACGTGAGTTGAACTGATTCAAAAAAAGCTTTATATGTTTTGACGTTTCAATCAACTATTTGGGAATTGGTCTGCTCTTGAAGGATCGGTACCTGGTTAGCGTCAGCCTACCATCACTGCATCAGAAATAGCGATCCAGTTATGGTACACACATAACGCCACTGTTCATCCTGAAACCATTCGAGGGCGTTTACAAGAAGCGGGGTTTCACTCTAGAATGCCAATTCATTACAGCCCCAGCTTAGCGTCGTGGAAATCACGCTGTGAGACTTACATGGGCAAAACAGCACTTGGGTTGGACTTCGGTCGAATGTGCTATTCACAGAAGAATCTCGCTTTGTGTTTCACCCTGTTAGTCGTCCAGTAAGACTTTGGTGGCGATCTGGAAACAGAGAAAGTCTGATAGCCCTCATGAGGTTCACCCTTGCAGAGGAGGTACCATTGTGGTGTGGGTGGGGATCAGCGTTGATGGAAGAACTGATCTCATTTTCCGGACGGGTTCTTAAATGCACGAATGTACAGAGAATCCATTCTTGAACCTAGCATTCGTCCTTATGCCGATGTAACTGTTCCTCATTTTCGTCTTATGCACTACAACAACACTCCACACATTGCTGCTCTTACTGTCGACTGGCTTGATAGAGAAGGGATTTAAGTTTTGCTCTGGCCAGCACAGTCTGCAGACCTAAATCCTATCGAGCATGTGTGGGACATGCTTCAAAGAAGTGTTACTCCTGTGATATGGGACATGTCCACAACGCGGCTGACTTCCAGTGTCGACAGCACTGGCACGCGCTCCCGCAACGCCGAATACACCACAACATTCAGAACATGCTGAGAAGGATAAAAGCATCCACAGTAGAGAAGGAAAATTGTAAACCAATCATAAAAGTTTTACAAAAAATATATTGTGTTTTTTAAATACAGACTGAAATATTGTATTATTTAGTTTATACAATCTGTTGTTTTATCTTAAAATTTATCAAATTACATTTTTTCAATGTTTACTTAAATGTCTCAATGGAAAATAAATATTTTATTTTGGGAAAATCGAACGAAATTTTTATTTGTTCAAACATCTCCAGACGTTTTGGATGTGTGTATTTAAAACGTTCATATAGGCTAAGTGCAGAATTTGAACCACGTAGAAGAATTGTGTGTTTAAAATGATTACATCACGACAAAACTTTACATATAAATTAACTACAACATTCAAGTGTGGAACGAATCTGCAGAAACTAAATTTAAATATATACTTTCTGCCAAAACAGGTTCCGTGTTTCTTCTCGCAAAATTATTCTAAATTCCAAACAATTGAGAAGATTCTGAAATTTTAATGAATGCAATTGTAAAGAGAATATTGAATGCAAGGGAGTAATGAGTTTTCATCCCTCAAAATACCACCCTCTTCTGTATACGCTAATGAGATACGAAGGGTTTACATTCATTCTCGAAACCAATCTAGAACTGAAATTATTGTAAATACAAAACAGTGATATTGTTAACAATATGAAAATGTAATTCCACTCTTATTGCTTTCCATGTTTAAAATGGTAACAGTACGTAGTCTATATAAATCAAAATGAAAATGTTCGCTTATACAAAATCTTAAATCTCTGAAAGTTCTTCGTTGATTGTTTTAAAATTTTTACACAAAGTTTAATTTAAATACACGAGTGTTTTTATATACTTTATGAAAAACAACGACATTGTTAGACGTAAAAACAACACAAACTATACTAAATATTTTACGGCAATGGGAGCTCGCCATACTAAATAATAAACAAATAAATAATATAAATAAATAATGTATTGTTGATACAGCAATCAGCTGTTTGCTCTAATATTTCCATTAACAGCTGATTTCAAACTTTGAAGCAATTATTTGTATTTATAACTTTTAGGTTAAGTTTTTATTAAAGTGTATAACCTAATCCTCGCTGGTTCTTTTAAACTTTATTATAACTAAACCTTAACCTTAATAACCTTTAATATACGAAATAATTTTATTTGGAGGTTTAACATTATTTACCAGCTTGGATTTGGGGTTATTATAAGTCCTACACCTTCATCATAAAGAAAACACAACATAATTATGTGTATAGAAAGTTCCCAGGGGGTTGGCGTGCAGAGCATGTAGAGGTCTCCCCTAGTTATTAATTAATAACAAACTTTTATACAGAATTAGCGATCGTAGATTTGCGGCAGTCTCTTTACCACGCTTCATGTTTATTACTTTATAGGTAGGCAGTTGTTATAAAGATGCCAATTCAGGAAAATGGATATTATTTAGTTTATAGTTTTCTGTTCTCTAAGCCTCATAATCATATTCAACTCAAAAGTTTTACAGGGTCGCTGGTTACAAGTGTTCAAAAATTACAAAATAGTGTATATTTTAATTACCATGATACTGTATTAATAAATATACGGAGTGTTCGAAAACGAATATCGGGATTTTAAGGCTTTGTACAACAATTTAACTTATCATTTAACTTACAATTAATTTTACGTAAGTCAATTTTGTTGGTACACCTGCGCGCATGCACTGTTTCATCTGTCTGCCGTTAGAAAGTGCTAGTTGCAAAGATTATGGACATTATGAACTGCTTCGCTTCACAATCCCGGCCACTAAGGATTTGTACCTCGACCTTCCGGCTTAGGATTTTTCACTGTTTCGCTTCGCTCGTGAGTTTGCACCTCAGCCGTCGGCGAAGGATTCGAAGCTGTCCCACGGTAAAATCCTTCTCGAGTACTTTGATGGTATTTTACGTTTTGATCGATTTTGGGAAACCAGACGGACTATAAACTCGTGTAAAAAAAAACTAAATGTTCAGCATAATCTCCTATATTTATTTTTTTAGATAAACTTCAAAAGAAGTGATTCCGGTTTTTTGGAATTATTTGCTAAGGAACTTGTCTGAGCGCCTTAAACAACCAACGCCTAAGTGTGGACAACATTCGGACTTAAACTGCGGCTGTTAAAGTGCGAATACATACATGTATATACAATTTTTAATGACACCAAAAACGTGTTCTGGGGACTATGACCGGTGCTCATTTACCACTCCCGACCTCAGGTCTCACCATGAGAGTCACTGCAATAGCTCATCTTTCCTATGGAAATTCGCTAATAAGCTAAGTTTCAATTTTGGGTTTGTTTCTTTATTTTTACGCTAAAACCAATCGTCATACCAAATTTCAACTCTCCACCTCCACGGGAAACGCTTCGTAATACCGACGTGGGAGTGGGTAGTAAAAGTGGTGTCCGGACAGTTCTCCACACTGACACTTCCCCACAGCCCTTGGACGTGGCTACCTGTTTAATGACTCAGAGATAATCTCCCCCCTCCCCCGAGGCTGAGTTAGGTTAGGTTAGGTGATGAAAATCATATTCTGCAAATCTGCATTTATTTAATTTTAATAATGAAGTACATAGACCGAGCGCTTTCTTCATCCCAAAGGAGTATTATGTTAAGGTGCATTGTCAGTGGTGCGGCTGTAACGATGATCGTTGAAGCCTTTAGCCTTGGGGGGGGGGGGGGGGGTGCAACTGCCACTCGAGATTATTTCCAAGTCATTAAAAAAGGAAGCCACGTCCAAGGGCTGTGGGGAAGTGTCAGTATTTTGGGCAGTGTTTGGAAGTGTCAGTGTGAGGAACTGTCATGTAATCGTAAAAGTTGCCCTTTTTGAACCTCTGCATCTTTTGGACCGTTATTGTAAATGTTTTAAATTTTATACATAATTCCATATTTTAGGGCTCAATCTATTTTCAATATTTTATATCTTTAACATAATTGATACCTAAGATTTTTAGGGTTTATAACAGCACGACTGGGTTCGTGGAATATCAACTTAGCGAGCTCCTTAATATTTAAAGCTTGTTTGGAAGAATATTTTTAAACTCAGATATTTTAAATTTTAGAAAACCTCACCGTCAAAGTCAACGATTGCAGTAGTGTACAATTACAGAAGAATACATTTAAAGGTTCAATACAAACCAGTTGCATCCGATTACCTAACAACCCCAAGTTTCCCTCTGGAACGCCATATTATATTACCAAGGTGTTAAGCTTTTGCATTAAGAGAATGGCAGCCAAAGCATTCTGTTTTAATGCTTCATTTTGCAAATTAAACGTTTCAGAAAATGACTTAAGTTTGAAGTAATTATTTCTAAATTGGAAACTTGTAGTTAACTTCCACGTCAGCGTTTAACCTACAAACCTGCTGACTTCGCGATCCTCCGGCAGTAGTAAAATGTCGTGTATACGATTTGCATTAAATTTGATGGTTTTAATCAACTTTAATATTAGTTTTATTTTTTAGTTTGTACAATCGTAAAACAAATTTATTTAAATAATATTAGGTTGCTGTGTACCAGTGCTTCGTCGCGGTAACGACTTTTGACCGTTGACAATTTAATTAAAACTAAGGTTTTATACAGAGTGATTCAGGAAGAAACCGAGAAACTTTCAGCACGTGTTCTATTAGTAAAAATAAAGAAGACAATTTCATATAAACATACTGTATGTTAGGTTTCCAGTTATATACCACTTTGTTTTTTTACGAAATACTTAATATCTTTAGATGTAGGAAATATATTGAACGCAAATTTTGGATAAATTTTTGATATCACATCTTTTACCCATGTACAAAAAACCAAAAAATTTGTTCATACATTTTTTTTAAATAGCGGCCATTTAAAATGTTTAAAATATCTCGAAAACCGCTAACTTTACAAAAAGATTTCAAGAAATTTCCTTTTTTAATATTTCTTCAACTGAAAAAATAATTCGACCACGCAGCTGAACCGCTGACGAGAGTTGAGCAAATTTCCAAAATTAAGTTTATGGGCCTATGGTTTCGGGTTTCAACCGACAATTTGGAAAATAGACAAACGACGGTGCTGAATAGCTGCCAATTTGTACGAAATATATTAATAGAGTTTTGTTGCGCCTAAGCTTCCAGTTTCGACTCACGAGCTCCTTCGTTACAACCAACATGTGTACCAAATTTGGACCAAATCGAACTTAAAATGCGACTGCTAGAGTGCGAACACATATACACAATACACATATATATATGATTTTTAATGACACCCCAAAACGTATTCTGGGGACCATGATCGGTGCTCATTTGATACTCCCAACCTTAGGTCTTACCATAAGGGCCACTGCAATAACTCATTTTTCCTATGGAAATTCGCTAATAAATGCGCTTAGGAACTAAAGATTTTAGCCTATATCTTGATAGTTGTCCATTCTATAAAAAATATTTAGTTTTTAGCCAATAACTCGGATATCATTTAAGTTAAAATGAACTTCGTTTACACATATTTGCTAAATTAATTTTTTTCTGCAGTTATCCGTTTAAGACGGTTTCGGTTCAAACTTTTCAAATTGAATAACTGAAAAACTACAAATTTAAAGATACGAAAAATGTATGAAAATAGTTCAAAGACAAAGAAATGTTTTTTTTTTCAAAATCACCCATACAGACAGACGACTTCTAAACTAAACAAGATAGGACACAAGTTATGTTTTATTATTTTGACCTGTTGAATAGCTTGGTGAAGTTTGGTAGAATGGTTGCGAGACGCCTGTATAGAAAGTTTTGTTAACTTATTTTCAGTAACAAAAATAACGAAGGGGGTATAATGAATAGTAAGCTGTCTGGCGAAGGTAATGTTCTACGTTAATATTATTAAACTTAATCTAAAGTAAGAATGCTAGAATTAAGTAAGAAACGCAATGATCATCTAGACGCCATGGTTTCAATAACGACGCCATCTTTAGTTGGTTGCTGGTAATCGCGCACCCGGAGACACGACTACAATAAGTATAAAACGGTTTATTTAATTATTTAACCGTCTTTCCGGGAACCGTGCTTTATAATAAAGCAAATTCCAAGTTATATTTTTATAAAGAGATGGGGAAGCTGCAGTACCTTTATTTTATTATTGTATACGAATCTAAAACGAAGAATATAACATTTGTTAGAAGAAAATTTAACAGAGAATCTCACATTAAGTACTTCGGCTTCAAATAGGCTATTTAGGTTTATGGGCTGTATTATACTCAAGACCTGTACTCAAGACTTTGTCGTTGAACCTCGTTTGACGAGCATATTTTGTAATTTGAATTTATCTACCTTCTATATATCTATATACATCTATATATGTATATAAAAGCGAAATACCATTCACTCACTCATCACGATTTCTCAAAAACTAAAGAACGGATTGAAATGAAATTTGGTATGTAGCTTCCTCTAGGGCCGTAAGTGCTCACTAAGAAAGGGTTTGAAAAAATTAGAAATTTTAGGGGGGTTTGGGGGATCAAAGTTATTAAAAAACGATTTCTTCAAAACTACCGAACGGATTGTATTGACATTTGGTATGTAGCTTCCTCTAGGGCCATAGGTGCTAACTAAGAAAGGGTTTGAAAAAAATTCGAAATTTTAGGGGGGGGGGGGGTCAAAGTTATTAAA
>JAGFPH010001811.1:85455-114518 GCA_018207615.1 Philaenus spumarius
GCTACATACCAAATTTCATTCCAATCCGTTCGGTAGTTTTGAAGAAGCCATTTTTTAATAACTTTGATCCCAACCAAACCCCCCCTAAAATTTCCAATTTTTTCAAACCCTTTCTTAGTGAGCACCTATGGCCCTAGAGGAAGCTACATACCAAATTTCATTCCAATCCGTTCGGTAGTTTTGAAGAAGTCATTTTTTAATAACTTTGATCCCCCTAAACCCCCTCTAAAATTTCGAATTTTTTCAAACCCTTTCTTAGTGAGCACCTATAGCCCTAGAGGAAGCTACATACCAAATTTCATTCCAATCCGTTCGGTAGTTTTTGAGAAATCGTTATGAGTGAGTCAGTGAGTCAGTGGGTTTTGGCTTTTATATATAATGTATTACATATATTATTTCTGTTATATTTTCTTCACTGGCTTACCATCATTCGCTTTGAAACATTCATCATCACAACTGCTTTCCACATTTTCAATTTAAGTTTCGGGGATAATTTGCGCTGGAAAGGGTTAACATAATTTAATGAAACATTGAACGACTTTTAAATTACAGTTTAGCCTATACGTTTGCTGCATTTCTAATTCTTACAATTTTCTTCTCTACATTGTAATAGGAGAGAATGCATTTAGTGTTTGTACTTAAATTCACATACCTCACGGATTACCGGCGACTGTAGTGCGTTCGTTCTGCGCATGCCAGCGACAACTATACTGTTTTTAGCGGGAACTAATTAAATTAATTCCGATTCATTTAGCACGCTTTGATTTATTGCTTCTATAAATTGCAATTAATGATTCCAACAATTTGATCGGTTTATTAATCTATTACAGCTGAGGGAAAATGTATAATTTTTAATGCATAATATTACGAGGGTGAAATTGCTCCGTTGTCAAATTGAATTTTGTAACTGTGTTAGAAACTATGTAGTAATAATTATTTCATTTTGATTAACATTAGTTTGCGAGTTCATGGTTCTAAATAATACTAAAGTAGGTATTAATAATATTTAAAAAGAGGTGTTACTAACCTTAAGTTATATTTACACTGATTATTTAAAAAGCGACAAATATTAATTAATATATTTAACGAACCAGCCGTACTTTTGTGCTCAACTAACTTTGTCGAAAATGAATCAGCTTTTTATTTTAAGGGAATTAACACCCCCCCCCCCCCCCCCCCCTAAAAAATTGGCCAATAATAAAAACATTTACACTTTCCTAAAACCAGTTTACTGGTGGTTTTTCTTTAGTAGCAACAAGTTCCAAGAGGGTTTTGAAGTTTTACTTTTTACCCCTTAATCGAAAACTATATACAGGGTATTTCAAAACCCACACAAAATATGATCATACTTCCAGAAATGAAGAAATAAGTTCATACAAAAGTATACCATAAAAAAGGTTTCTAAAAAATTACAACTCTTAACAGAAGATTGCATTGAGTGAAAGTTTGAGCGATAATATACAGTCAAGAAGACCCAATTTAAACAAATTATAGACCGTTTCCATTATTCGTTTTAAAATGTTGACTTTTTAAACTTTTCAACAAGGGATATCTTGAAAACCGTTCACTTTACAAGAAAATCGCAAGAGACAAAATAGTTGTATTTATCAATGACAAACAAAAAGTGTTTAGTTTTTTTCGTTAGGTCAAATGTCAATGTCGTTCATGTTAAACAAATAATGGTTCTAGCATAATCTTGAATAAAATTTCAGTATTTTTGTCCGTAACTCAGTTTTTTACTATAGTAAATAATGAAAATTTCGTTTTATTTTGTACTAAAATCAACTTTAAAGCGTCGCATAAGATTTTTGTAAAATTAGCCGCCGTTTTAAAATGAGGAAAGAAAATCGGTTGATTATTTTTTTTTCAAAATAAGAACTCATAATCTTAAGGTGCATGCGCATTTTCAGTTCCATATCATTTACCGACAGAAAGACGATAAAAATACAAGAACGCGCCTAAACAGAAATCTAAGAATTTAAGATACACCTCCATAGTGACTTACTTCATTTCTGCAAATACAGGGTGATTCAGGAAGAAACGGAGAAACTTTCAAGACCTGCTCTACTAGTGAAAATAAAGAATAAAGTTCATGTAAGCATAGGTTAGGAAATGCTTCGTTTTTCAGTTATACACCATTTTGTTTTTTACAAAGTACTTAATGTGTCTTTTCATGTATTATAGACAACTACCGAGGTACAAAATATTTAGTTCTTAGCCAATTACTCGGTTGTCTTATAAGTTACAGAAATAATAAAAACATTTATATTTGTCATTAAAAAAGGATTTTTTTGTAAAGTTAGAAGTTTTCGAAATATTTTACATTAGGCCTACAAATTTTAAACGACCACCATTTTGAAAATAAATAAAAAAACGTTTTCTTTTTTCGTAGGCCTACATGGGAACGAGATTTCATACCAAATATGTATCCAAATTTTGTTTATGAGCTTTTTATTATGTTTTAATGCAAATAGTTTAATGAAATTGATTTCGTATTTTCCAGCACCGCAATTTTTGATAAAAAAAAATAATAAAAAGTAACTCGTTACTGCACACCATCGATATAACTGAGTTGTAGAAACTTACGACTACACATGTTTCTTGGCACTGTTAATGCTTGTTCAACACGCGTTGAATGTTGGTAACACTGCTGTTGCATACCATGTAAAGTACGTGTTACATAGAGTGACAACAAGCAGAGATATTGTACAATTAAAGTATCAGTACAAATAATAACAAATAACAATCTCAAAAGTGACAATTAGGAAAAATAGGGATTAAAATTGTGTTTTTTATAAAAGTTAATGAACGTATTTTTAATTTTGCTTGAAGAGGATTTAAAAGATAATTAAATTCGGCCCCTTATTTCTTTCTGGTATAAAACTGTACGGCAATAAAAATTATCCTTAATAATTAAAAAGTGTAATATTAAAAATACATAAAAACATTACTTTCAAATAGATCGTGGTGCAGTTTAAATGCACACAATTTTGAATCTATACTTTTCAAATTGTCAATTTAAATGAATAATAGTTAGTCCAAAGTGATTAAATTATAAAAATATCTCCAAGTACTATTCATAAGATTTAAAATAATTAATTATTGCGAGATAATAATGCGTTACTTTTCTAGATGTTTATTTTTATAAATTAAAATCAAGCTTGAATCGTGAGAAAAATAAAAATACTTAAAACAAATAACAACTAGGTACATAGTTTTCACAAAAATAAGTTTAATTTGTGAAACGAGTTTCAACTACGAAGTCGTCATCTTCAGTTACATTTGAACCACAAGTAAATTATAACTAAAGTTGTCAGTTATAATCTATTTGTACCTCAATACAACTCGTTGAAAAATCGTTGAAACGCGTTTGACAAGTTAATGAATTTTTGTGAGAATTCTGTTCTATATTATAATTTTTAGAAATTGTTTATAACTTAATAAAATACTCCTAATATACAAAATTAATACTTACGTTAATGATTTAAGTTAAACAAAATATTTTTGAATTAATTATAGTAAAACAAAATTAATTAATGAACGTAACATTGACGCTAAAATCAATTGATTCGTGGCGCGACTATAAAAACGCGCGTTCAGTTGGCTCTAGATTCATCAAAATCGCGTTATACATTGACTTATTTTCTCTTTTAAAATTGTTGCAATTATATTGTTGTTTTTTAATAGGCTACTTAAGGGAAGAATTCAAGTTTATTTGTTAGGATTATACGTGCTGGGCATAAAATAATTCCACCACCCAGCTGAACCGCTGACATGAGTTGAGCGAATTTAGAAAATTTAGTTTATATGTTTCAGGGTTTCAACCAACTATTTCGGAAATTGGTTTGCTTACGAAGGCACTGAATAAAACCACCTCGGCCACCAGACCCCGATCAGGCGCTGCTAAGGTATTTTACGTTATGATCGATTTTGGAGGAACTATTCGGGCTTCTAGGTCGTGTAAAAAAAAACAAAATGTGCAGTATAATCTAATAAATTTATTTTCTTAGATAAAATTTAATCTACTCTAAAACATCAAAAACGTTTCATCTACAATAGTAGGAAAAATTAAAAAAGTAGCCTATATATATATATTTTAATATTAAGTGTTGAATACTTTTTACATAATACGATTTACACTATACAAATAGGTTTGTAGACAGGTTTAATTCAACATCATTTACAGTTCTATTTGATTGTTTGTTTTTTCAAGCACTAGGTAATTCAATTAATTTGTCATTTTTCTGATTTGCATTTGATAACTTGCTTAGACATTATAAAATAATACTCTGACAAAAACAATACTTATCTATGAATATGAAATACAAGTAGACCTAATAATATAATTATTTGAATATGTTATTAGATTTATTTATTTTTTTTTTTTAAATAAAATTTCTTATTATAATATAACTTCCTGTCAAAAAGTGATTCCGGTTGTTGAATTTTTTTTTGCTAACAATCTCGTCTGAGCAATTTAGAAAACCAACGTGTGTACGAAATTTGGATACTTGTATATAAAACATTTTTAATGTCATCCAGAAAAGTGTTCTGGGGATTGTGATCGGTGCTCATCGACTATTCCCGACCTTAAGTCTCACCGTAATAGTCACTGCACTCATATAATAGAATCATATTTTGGTACAGTTTAAAAAACGTCAACTGTACTTGGTAAATACATTTTAATCTGTTTACAATTTAGCAATGTATTTACTCAACAATTGCTGTAACTCTGTACAACGCTATTCTGTACTTTAAGTGGAATAACGTGATGAAATGTTCAAACAAGCTTCCAAGTGCTGTAATATCTCGAGCTTGTTTCAGTGGAAATTCTAATTTAATTTTAAAAACTCGTTGGAATGCAACGAAAATGTCGGTTATTTATGATAAAATTGTTTTCAAAGGAGTTCATTAATAACATTCCGCCCCGACGTCGAGTTTCATTTACATTTTCAGTCTCCCCGTTTCTCTTTTCTAATTATATTTCAGCTTGTTTTTATCTAACGCTTGTTAAGTATAAATTAATTATTTTCTGTTTATAGCATTTTACATGTTGAATAGAATCGTTGATTGCTGAAATATTTTAGTTATCAAGGGACTGTATAATAGCGTTACAGTTGAAAATCTATCTGTACGAAATGTTTACTGATTATTCTAGTTTACAAATTTACTTTGAATTAAGAATGATTCAGCGCACAACGTCCAGAAATTGAAACATTGATAATTTATCGAAACGCAAACACCCATCTGTTTTCGAACAAATAAGCGATCACAATAAAATTCAAAATTCTATAATATTGAAATGCCAGAAAGATGATAATCTATCACAACTACAGTATTAGGAAAAACGAAGCAGCGTTCGAAACAAGATATTGAGTGTTTAAATTACCCAGTACCAGGACAGATTCCCGCCTAAAATTCTGTAGTAGCGAAAACAATAAAGTTCATGTCAGAATTTCTACGGCAGTTAGTAAATTACTACATGTTTTTGTTTCTCAATACATCAAATGGTTCAAACATTCAAATTAAAATATTGACAGTTAATAATTTAACTGACATAAACTTGTTAATAAGGCAAACAAAAAAGTAGAACAACGCTAATATTCTTTCTTATAGTTAGTTTTCGTTTTACTAGGCCTATCATTAAACATAATTCGATCACGAAGCCGAACAGCTGACGTGAGTCGAGCGAATTTCCAGAATTAAGGGTCGGCTGTAGTAAAACAGAAAGCAACCTGCGGCTCCAGCCTAGCGGCGGTAGGTTACGCGGACATTGCTCATCCTAAATCCATTTAAAACCCGCAATTGTTCAAATAGCGTTTTTTTTAAAATACCAAACTCTTGGGGACAAAATTCTTCATCCGAATGGCTTGGTAATTTTTCGCTATAATTAATAGTTACAACGTAAACAAATATTTAAAGTCACCCTATAGCGGCGGTAGGTTACACGGACATTGCTCAGCCTAAATCCATTTAAAACCCGCAATTGTTCAAATAGCGTTTAAAAAAAAATACCAAACTCTTGGGGACGAAATTCTTCATGCAAATGGCTTGGTACTTTTTCGCTATAATTAATAGTGAAAACATAAAAAAATATTAAAAATCCATTTTTTAAATTGTTAATAAATATTAAACAAAATGTTTTTCTTAATTTTGGAAAAGCCATTTGCATGCGTATTGGCCATAGCTTTAAAATGACATATCGTTCATAACTATCCGATCAAAAATAAAGGAAAAATTTGGATTTTAATTTAACATTGGTCTTATGGAGTGTCAACCAACATGGCCGACAGCTAGAGCCGACCCTTAAGTTGATATGTTTAAGGGTTTCAACTATTTGGGATATTGGTCTGTTCACTAAAGCGCTGAATAGCTGTCAGCTTGTGCTAAACATGTAGAATTTGTTTTGCACCTCAGACTCCAGCTCAATCTAACGCGCTGAAAATCGCTTTGCGAATTTGCACCTCTATCTTGCGGTCTCGGATTACGGACTGTTTCTCTCGCTGCGGACAAATTTGCTTTTTATAATATAATACGTTGTGAACGATTTTGGGGGTACCAGACGAAATTATGGCCGTGTAAAAAACAAAATGTGCAGAATGATCTCCTACATTTTATTTTTTTTTTTACAAAACCCCCAAAAAGTTTCGCTGTAGTTCGAAAAATCTCAAACAAATATTACTTCTGTTTGTTGGATTTGTTTGGCTAACAAGCTCGTCCGATTTACTTAAAAAACCAACGTGAGTAAAATATTTTGACCAAATCAGACGTAAAAAACAGCCGTTAGACAAATGTAATGTATTTTGCGGATTATCATCGGTGTTCATCGACTACTCCCGACCTTAGGTCTCACCATAAGAGTCAATGCAATCTTTCTTATAAAATTCGATAAATACAAAAATCATATTGCCAATTATTAATGGCAAAGTACCGCTTACAGTTTGAAATTCAAGTTACATCAATGATCGCGAAAATAAACTGGCAATTAAATTGTGTATAAAGTTGTTTCTGTCTGAACTGGGGATGCTTAACTTTTCTAATATTGTAAGTTACAGAACCTATACTTCAACTAACGCGTTTCCAATTTAACGTAGGCTATGATTTTATTTGTTTGACTTTAATTGTATCATACTTTGTAAAACGTTTTCCGATGACATTTTTGCGTGCACGTCCAACCGGCCACACTTTGTACGAAATCTTACGGTCTAACACGACACATTTATTTCCGCATGCGATTAAAATTTATTACAGCATAATGCTAACTAATTTTCAATTCGAACATTTCTTTACCTTGTACAAATATTGATCAAACATTCTGCACACGTCAACGTCGTTTCCAATACAATAAGTGGCTTCCATATCTTCACAAGAA
Source organism: Philaenus spumarius (assembly GCA_018207615.1). Classification (NCBI taxonomy): domain Eukaryota; kingdom Metazoa; phylum Arthropoda; class Insecta; order Hemiptera; family Aphrophoridae; genus Philaenus; species Philaenus spumarius. The sequence goes on from JAGFPH010001811.1 coordinate 92,828, forward strand.
CCGATCAGCTGTTCCACAGGTAAGACCGAGAGTGCTAATTCCACTTTGAGTATTTCCAATAAAATCCACCAGCTTTTTCTATTTTAATCGAAACACAAATTCCCCACTCGTATCTGTATTCGCACACCTTCTATATCTTTAACACTGAAAAACACTGTTAGTTTCTGTATCGAAAGCGAACCCGACTGAGAAAGATATAAATGTATATTTCACTGACCGAATGTTCATCTTTTTCAGTTTGGAAAGTTTCTGAATGCGTCCGCGTGTTTGTATTTTCGGCGGGACGGTACTTACGACGTGGTCACCACGAAGTATTCCTGGCAAGTGAGGTTAGAGAACTACAAATCTCCGCTCCTCCTCTTTTACCCCCGCCAGATGCGCGCGACGCGACGAAAAGCGGACTACGCCGCGTCGATTAAAACTCTGGCATTACATCACTATTATTATAATTACGCCAACATTGTTTCAACGCGAAATTAAAATCGTTTAATGCTTCACTCATTTTCACAGTTTATCCCTTCCATTTTTTCGAACTTTCTTAGTCGAACGATTAATATCAGGCGGGGAAAAAATGTAATCCCTAATTACAAAAATAATGTTGCTAGTACTGTAGATTTTGCGTTTGTATAAATTAAAAACAAATATCGTCGAGTTTAATTAAATTAAACGTTAACGTTTCAAGTCGTTTAATTTGTAACGATCCACGTTTAATACTATTATCAACCGCAATTTATCTGTTTGAAACAAAAACATCCATTTTCAGATTAAACTCTACGTCTGAAGAATTTCTTTTGTTTCACTAAGTAATGGCAAGATATAAGGAGCAATATTTTATATTAAAACTTTCGTTGCGAAATAATTTAAATCTGAATCCTTTATTGTGAGCATTGTGTGGAATGAGTTTTCTTAATTAGAAATTCTGTCTCAATTTAAATACAAGGAGTTTATCTGAATTGCGATAGAGCTAGATGAAGCACGTTTGTTAGCGAATTTCCATAGGTAAGATTATGGAGTGAGTCTTATGGTGAGACCTAAGGTCGGGAGTGGTTAATGAGCACATATCATGGTCCCCGGAACACGTTTTGGGGTGTCATACAACATTTTATATATGTGTTAGCACTCAAACGGCCTCATTTTACTTCCTATTTGGTCCAAATTTAGTACAAACGTTGGTGTTCTAAGTTGCTCGGACAAGTTCACCACCAAAAAAAAACCAACAATCAAAAGTACGTTTTTTTAAATGTTTTTAACGATTTTTTTAGATTTTTCGTACAAGGAAACATTTTTGGATTTTATCTAAGTAAATAAATATAGGAGATTATTCTGCACATTTTCTTTCTTTTACACGATCTTATAGCCCTTTTGTTGCCCAAAAATCGATCACAACGTAAAATACCTTAAACGTACCTGGTTCAAATCCACGTGGAGGCAGCTTCTGATCCGAGCTTCTGAAGGTCGGGGTGCAAACTCGCAGAGCGCAGTCAATAATCCGAGGCCGCAACGTCGAGTTTTCCTCCGGGAGTGGAACGAAGCACCGCGTGATCTGTTACTGGAGGCTGAGGTGCAAACAAATTCAACTAATATATTTCATAACCTAGGGCAACTTGTCAGGGCATTCGTGAAATGACAAATTTCCCAAATAGTTGGTGAAAACCCTAAAACATATTATAAACTTAATTTTGGAAATTAAGTAAACTCACGTTAGCGGTTCACCTGGGTGATCGAATTATTTCATTCTTTGAAATCTCGTTTGGGAATAAACCATGTTGTACTTTATTATAACTTCCGGCTAAAGCTTACAACAGGACAATTGTGGCAGGGGTGCCAACGTATGCGCAAGAAAATTCTCTAATACGTATTTGTAATGTTTAGTTCTATTTCGAAACGTCTTAAATAAACGCAAACAGAAAATATAATGTACAAAATTCAATTAATTATAAACACAAAATAAAACACTTTCAATTCACAACTTATTCAACTCGGGAAAATTAGTCCCATCTTTGAATGAGATCGGACTGCGCATGCGAACTTAAATAAACACGATTGTCGGACTCCGCTATTCCTGTACTTTTACAAATAACTTAACATCACTTAATAAATAAACGGTATCAGTTAACTGACACAAACTTTCTCCCAACTTACTGTAGTCAAAATAATATTGTTTTCAATCATTTTATTTATTACTTTTTAGAACAAAGCAAAAAAATAATATTCTACCTACGTCAATCGTATAAAAAAATTATTGTCCTAGGCGGGATTCGATCGCGCGACCTTTGAATTACTGGCCCTGATCGCTACCATGGTGCTACCCCGTACGGCCGCCGCCGCGATGCTAGATTAACAACATAAGCTTGTTTATTTTTAAATATTTCCCCATAATTATAAAACGCCGAAGTTTTGATAAAAGCGGATGGTGTCATTTTGTTTGGCATCTTAAGCACTATAAATACTGAAAATTTGATCAAAATCGTTAGAGCCGTTTTTGAGAAATTTTCATTTTTGTCGTTTTTTATGGGTTTTTAGGGGTAAATTACCCTTAAAAATTAAAGATTCTAAAAAATGAAAAAAACGCCTGGAGATATTAGGGTTTAGTACCTACATACCAAATTTCATGAAAATCGGACCAATAGTGTCCTCTCTGGTCTTGTATACATACTGACAGACTGACAGACACACACCACTCTAAAAACACTTTTTTGGGTTCAGGGAGCACCAAAACAAAAAATTCCACTAAAAATATTTTTGGGTTCAGGGAGCACCAACACAGATAATTGCACTAAACCATTTTTTGGGGTTCTGGGAGCACCAAAACAGATAGTTCAACTGAAAATTCAAATTCGAACATTTTTACGAAAACAATACTTTCTCCATATACTACGTATAGGGTGGAGAAAGTAAAAACATGTATAAGAAAACAAGAACACAACAATGTTTACTCTTTTAAATTCTATAAAACATGTTTACCGTTCTTTTCATTCAAACAACAAACTAGGGATATTCGGAATCGATAAATCGAATAAATCCGATCTGAACACCAAGGGCTCAAATAATGTATTCGATGCATTGATGATAGTCTGAAGTTGTAACTTACAGTCAGTATGTTTAGCAGCATTAAATCTTTTCCTAAAAAAGGTCGACGTCTGCAAACATAACATCTGGGTGTCTTGTTTTAAACTTACGCCACAATTTCCTTTATTACACAAAATTAATCACAGAATTTTATATATTTCTCAGCTCCAAAATTTAGTTTAGACCTATAAATTTACCAAAAATCTATTACAAAGAACGTTAGTTGATAGGATGAAGAATTGCATACTACATATATAGTTAATTTAAAGACTAATAAACAGTTGTAGGCATCATATTTACATTTATTTGAAAATGATACTACGTTACACATATTCTAATAACTCAACTACATATCAACTCCAATAAAAGCGGGTGTACATGAGTAACATATAATATAACAGCTGATTTCACCCATCATCTGTAATACTTAATCAAACCCAGAGTAGATTATAATTTGGGGTTATGTTTACAACTTCAATAGTTATAATTTCTTGTGAAGTTTATTTTTTAAATATGAGTTATACAACTAATCTGTGCTATAATATAAGTTACAATATTTGCCTTGAGGTTATAAACTGTATATAAATACAACCTTGTATCATCAATTTATTTTGTTATACAAATTTAAATAAACGGTACCAGGAACTGGCAAATACTTTCTCACAAACATATTTAACAGATTCACGGTGACTTGTAGGGTGGGGTAGGAGAAGTGATTTTGTATTAAAGTTGTTTTCCCATAAAAATCCATAAAATATCGGAAAACCAACTTTTCTCAAAAACGGCTCGAACGATTTTGATTAAAATTTTACAGTTTATAGTACTTTAGGTCCCTAATAAACTATAAAATTTTAATCAAAATCGTTACAGCCGTTTTTGAGAAAAGTTGATTTTTCCGTTATTTTAAGGGTTTTTATGGGAAAATTACCCTTAAAAATTAAAAATTCACAAAAATGAAAAAAACGCCTGGAGAAACCGTGGATTAGTACCTCCATACCAAATTTCATCAAAATCGGACGACTGGTTTAGGCTCTAGGTCTGATAACATCCACACAGACACACAGACACACACACCAACACACAGACACACACACACCCATACAGACACACACACAGACATCACTCCGAAAACCACTTTTTTAGGTTCAGGGGGACCCAAAACGGATATTTCCATAAAAAACTCAAACTCGAAAATTTTGACGAATACAATACTTTCTCCATATACTATGGTATAGGGGGAGAAAGTAAAAAGAGATACCTATTTGTTAACTTCGGAAACATTCTTACATCTTCGTATAACATATAATAAACATATTCGGTTAGTAATTTCTTCACTATAATATTAATAACTTATAAATCATTTGATCTATCAATATGAAATAAAAAGCAATTCAAAGATAGTATTTTTATATTTCTTTAAATATATAATAACTTATATAAATAAAAATGTTTAACAAATAGGCCTACAGTTTTATAATCCTTATTATTGTACACATTTACAGAGATAAAATCCCCGTCATCGTAGTTAGGTAGGCCTAGATAAGTATTCCTTAATGTTGTTTTTAATAGTTTGTTTTTTCAAATGATGTATTTTTGATGTGTATCTAACTAATCAGCTTGTGATTTTTCTCGGGGGCTTACTAGTTTTTAAAATAATGGTTATATTAAATCCAGTAATTATAACTGTGTGAGTGGAACGATAATTGTGGCTGGCGTGAGGTGCACGCAGTGCACTCCTCTAGTAAGGTATCAACACAAGAACTTTCGATATATCGAAATCACGATTTATCGATTTTTCAAAAACATTTGCTATAACTATCCCTATGGATGAAGAAATTGAACACGTATAGAGGCGTTGAATGCAAACTTTAAACACATTATTTTAATGTGGTTAAAATAATGTCCTTGTGGCTTAAGACAAACATATTGCTAAGAATTGCATCAATCAACTCCTATATAATCGAGTAACAATATAACAGTTAATTTTACCCGCCTTCTGTAATACTTAAACAAAATTTATGTTAACAACTATAACAACTGTAGGCTGTAGTAGGTTATAAGATTTGCTTTGAGGTTATAAAATGAATATAAATACAACCTTTTATAATCAATTTATACAAATTTAAAAAAGAGCTACTCATTTGTTTAGCATCGGAAACATTCCTTCATCTTCGTATAACAAATAAACACATTTGATTATTGATTTCTTCATTAAATATTTATAACTTCTAAATTATTTGATATATAAATCTCACTATAGCACAGGTTGTAAAAAAACTATCAACTAATAAATACTTCAGAATATTCTTCCTTAGAACAAAATAAGAAAAATAGTTCATAAAAATAGGTCAGGAAATGCTTCGTTTTCTAGATATCCGCAATTGGTTTTTTGTACAAAATAATTCATATCTGGACAAATAATTGACTGATTGAGTTCAAACTTGACATGATGTTTAACCTATCAATGGTAGATCTCAAGCAATTTTATCCAATCATGAGTTACAAAATTGTGAACCTAAATTACGCAAAAATCGTACATTTTAACAAAAAATGTCAAGACGCCTTTTTTGTAGCCCTTTTGATTCCTTATCGTATGGTGTTACTGTCAAAGTCGAAGGATAATAGCTAAGTTTTAAAGATAATAACAGCATACAATGTTGCTGTGTTTACTGTGTTGGTATAGGATGCCGGGTCGAACAAACCAATTATAACATAAAACTTAACTATTATCCTTCATCCGATTGCTTTGACGGTGAGGCCATCTGATAGGGAATCAAAAGAGCTACGGAAAAGGTATCTTGACATTTTGTGTTAAAATGTACGGTCTTTGAGTAATTTATTTTTGAAATTTTCAATTAGCCGCCATTTTGAAACGCATAATTGGATTTATACACTATTTTTTCTTGAAGTAGATCATTGTTAGGTAAAACTTCATGCCAAGTTTGAATTCAATCAGTCAAACTGTTCTCTAGATATGAATTATTTTATACAAAAAAACAAAATGGTGGATATCTGGAAAACTAAGCTTTTTCGGGCCTATGTTTATATGAACTTTGTTTTCTTATTTTGGTTTACGGAACAATATCCTAAAGTTTGGGTACAGAGTTTTGTTACACATTGTATATAAATGAATGTTTGTCTCTTTGCTTCTTTTTTTTCTCTGTCCTCTTTAGACTCAAAAACTATTCAAACAATTTCACTAAACGTTTCGCAGTTTATCCATATAATTGTCAGGAGTGTTTAGACATTTAAATTACTAAAGTCTAAGGGGTTGAAATGGGGTTGCTACCCATATAAAATAAATATAAATTAAACTAACGTTCAACTAACGTTAGTTAATTATATTAATATAATTAACTAACGTTTTAGCATAAAGTTAAAATTATGTAATATTATTTTTTATGGGATATGATAAACTATATACAATTTTCGGATGAAACGGAATAACTACCCTTCAAATTAAGTAAAAGTCTAAACACTGACTATTTCTTTATTCTCAAAAACTACTCAACTAATTTCACTAAAATTTCACAATTTACACGTATTAGTACCAGGATGGTTTAGAGAATACGTATGTTCACCACAGTAAAAGAGATTTAAATGGGTTAGCTACCCCTATACATTATAAATAAATTCCACTAACTTGTTACAAACTAAAAAGCTAAATTTGGGCAATATTATTTACAAGTGACATAAAAACCATTCACTATTAAATTATTTACGTCAAAGTAATGAAATGGGAAAACTACCCTTAAAATTAAATCAAGCAATAGCTAAGCATTGCCGGATCCACTAATATGAAATAAAAAGTTATTAAAAATAATATTTTTATCTTTATTTTGATATTTATTAATGTAAAGTTAAACGAATAGGTATTTCTTCTTTACATTTGTATAAACGAACATTTTGATGATAAAAGGTTGTATTTATATACAGTTTATAACCTCAAAGCAAATATTATAACATACATTCTATAACTAATATTAAAAAAAAATCAACTTCATAAGAAATTATAATGACTGAAGTTGTAAACATAGCCCCAAAGTAGGCCTATAATATACACTGGGTTTGTTTAAGTACCGGTGTTACAGATAATGGGTGAAATCAGCTGTTTTATTGTTCAAGAAAATATAATGGTTGTAGTTGTTAACATAACCAAAAAGTACAATCTACGCTAAGTTTTAAACAGATGATGGGTGAAATCAGCTGTTATATTGTTCAAGAAAATATAATGATTGTAGTTGTTAACATAACCAAAAAGTACAATCTACGGTAAGTTTTAAACAGATGATGGGTGAAATCAGCTGTTATATTATAATATAGAAGATAATATATTAATAAATATTACCTTGTTAAATTTGTCCGTCTTGTGACTTCTGAAGAATGATTAAGTAATCTTAATACCACTTGGAAACCAACAACGTACGTACGGACGTACACTCACTTTTATAGGAGTTGATATCTAAATAATTCTTATAATTGGGCACATTTACCGTGTTAAAAATACCCTCAGCATAGTTAGGTAGGACTAAAAAAGTTTGTTGTTTTTAAAAGTATTTTATATATAATATAAAAGTATAAATTTAATAATATATATTAATTAATTACATTTGTGTAAAACGTTGTACAAATGGTAAGAGAAAAATTAAACTGGCTAATTAAAATCTAAAACAGGTAAAATAGTCATTAGGTTGGCAATTTGTCTTAGCGATTTGTATTTCAACTTTCAAAGCTATTGTTTGCTTAACGACTAAGCAGTGATTTATCTACCCTCTCACTCCCACCAACTTTGAAACTTCTACACCTAAATAAACTCAGCGAAGGGTGCTAATATTGAAATCATTTATGCGTATACCTTCAAATTTCCGTATTGTATCTTAAGTAGTTTTTATACGTTAACTCTATGTCAGACAGCCAGTCAATCAGACAGGACAAATTAGCTTATACATAATATATACTGTTCAAACAATAAAGGCAGACAAAAAAGCAAATATTTTAATCATTCATAGATTTGACTTGGCAAAATAGTAAATCAACCTTGTACAGCAAATCGACAAAACCTATTACTTACATTTATGGTTGGCCTACAATGCTTTAGAAAGAATTGATGTACCATTAATGTTCAAAATAACGAGAATTAAATAACCTAGTAACATCCAAATACTGGGTGATTCAGTTAGAGATTACACTTTTAAGTTCGTAGAACTGTTCTGTTATGCAAGATGATAAACAGCTGATGTTTTGTATTGGGCATTGTTGTTTAATGACATTTGTTGTTACGGAGCGTTATTCGTGTGAAGATTAAAAGTGGTTAAAATTTTATTAACACGATACGAGCACTGCGAAATGATTTTAGTAACCACGACCGTTCATCACGTGCAGCGGTTAAAAACTGATTGATAAATTTAATGTAACGGGTTCAGTGTTAGATGTTCAAAGACCAGTACGCCCTCGGAGTGGCCAATCTGTAGCAAATAACGCCGCAACAAGCGCAAGTGTTCAAGAAAATCCGTCAACCTCAATTCGTCGTCGTTCCCAGCAATTAGGTCTTTCCTAGGGTACAACGCAGCGCATTTGGTCTAAAGATCTGCATTTGCATGCGCATTCAATTGACTCAGGAATTGAAACTGGGAGATCATCGACAGAGGCGTGAAATTGTAAACAGATTATTTTGTTGGAGAATAATCAGAATAATGACAATTTTGTGAACAAAATCATCTTTTCTGATGAAGCCATTTTCGTATCAATGACTATGTAAACAAGCAAAACTGCCGCATTTGAAGACTTGAAAATCCTCATGCTATTCACATGAAACAAATGCATACAAAAAAGGTAACTGTTTGGTGTGGATGTTCAGTTGGTGGCGTGATTTGCCCTTCCTTTTTACAGTCAATGGGAGTATCGGGAGATGATAAGCTTAACTCGATTCCGGAGCTGAAGGATGAGATTCGCAGAGTTATCCATCAATTTCCACAACAGTTGATCGAGAAAGTGATGGCAAATTTTATCAAAAGATCTGAAGCCTGTAGGGCTGCACGTGGCGATCATTTGACGGATATAAATTTTCAAGTTTAATGTCAATCTCTAACAAATGTGTCTAAATAAAAATGTGCCATAAGTAAACTACAATGCGTATTATTTAATTTTTAAATTGTAACCTTTAACTGAATTGCCGTTATATTATATATAGTCACAAAGAACAAGCTAATTACAAACATAAAAACACTATTTATAAAATCTGACCTTTCTTTGGTTACAGTGAAATGTGGGCCTAACCTCCAAAACTACTGACATTAATGTTTAACTTTACCATAAATTATGATCAAATTAACCTCGTATAAATACCTCCTTTTACTGTTTAAATATTAAGTTATAAACTGAAAACCCATACGGGATTCACGTTCTAAGTAGGATATTGTTTAACTTTTGAGTATTTATGTTTCACAAGTATTATTAACGATCAACAACTCAATGCACTGGCCTACAAACTTAAAGTATCAGCTGATTTAAGATAAGCATTGTTTAGCCATTGTATCATCTAATATACTTGTTTAGGGGGTGGATCCGAAAGTTTAGGGTTTTATTAATGAAACAAGAGTGCTCCGCCCCTGCTCGCTTCACTCACCAACCCCAGAGGTGACTCACGGCGAAGCAAATGCAAACATATTATAGTACACTATAAAATTTTCACAGGAATGACAGGATTGATTAGGACAGAGATTTATATTTTTATACAGAAGAGCGCCAATTATAAAATATGAACAAAATGTGATACGGTAAAGTAGTATTTGAAACTGGCAAAATAGGCCTAGTAAAAAATAAAGTTGGAATAATTTTAATAGTGAAGGTGTTTGAATTATGTTTACTGTTACCTAACCAAAAAAATTGGTTGTAAAGAACAATTACTTGATACAGGTAATAACCAATTTGCCAATTTGGTTGCTATGGTAATAAATCTAAACTTTTTCAAAAAACGTGTTTCGTTCATATAACCCTAACCTAAAATTGATTAAAAAAACTATGATCCAAATCATCTGTGTTATTGTTAATATGCTATGTAACAACAAATGTTTTAATTATAAGCCTTTTTCGTTTATTTTTTATTTGTTTTCGTTTTTATTTTGATAACCTAACCAGCAACATTTGTTTGTGAAAAATAATTAACTGATTCTAAATTTTCTAAGTTGGTAGGCCTACTATGGTAATCAATGTAAATTCATTCAACAAACGTGTGTTTCTTCAGAATAGACTACGTCTAGAAATGTATTGCTAAGCTTTTGATTCAAATCAGCTGTAACCAAAATCGTGCAAAACTATTTCTTAGCGCACTTCTAGATAGTGGTATGAAGGTATCCAGCAAATTTTAAGGCTCTAGCTATTATAATTTACGTTGATTAAGAAGCAGTCAGTCAGCCAGTGAGGCCTTCTTTTATAAAAATATATACACATTGCTGTTTCATATGTTATCTACAAAAACATTGGAGCCTACCTATTTTGATTAATCTAATAATCTTATTAAACGAACAATTACTGTATATAAATTTATTTCGGAGATCTCGCTAACTCCTCTAAATTTGCATATAGGTCTACATATAAGGGTTTTTTTACGTCATAAATCGAATGCGCTAGGTCGCAAAAATGAGCTAAGTAGCCCTTTTCGCCTATGTAAACTCTGAACTTCTTTTATATACCACCTTTGAATTCACTAAGTAGGGTTATAGATACATTATAGATACAATATAGATGTTTTACAAACATAAGTTAATGGATTTAAAAAATAAGAAAAAACTTTGTTACACCCTTATTAAAAATAAATAAGACATGATAATTTAATAGCAGGCCTATTTATTGATAATATACGGTAATTGATAGTGAGTAACCAATATTAACAGCTGATTTCAAAAAATTAAACAATTATTAAATAATTATAAAATATACGAAATAAATTGAAATGAACATTTAACATTATTTACCATCTTAGTTTTGAGGTTAGTATTAATCCTACACCTTTATAATTATAATAACATTAAACGTATGGAAACAGTAAATATTTGTATAAAAAAACAATCAATAAACGGCAATTGAAAGATTAAAAATAATAACAATAAATATTCATAATTTTACTTCTATTGAAACAGAGAGCTGAAATTTGGTACATTTATTAAATAAAATATGTTACTTAGAAAAAGTAAACTAATATAACTTCTGCAATAAATATAAATTTTACTAACTTTCTACAAGCTCAAGGGCTGAAATTCGGTACTTATTAAATTTAGCCGTTATAAAAGATAGAATGGCATTTAGGCTTTTTGAGTCTAAGGAGTGAAATGGGACTTAGTTGTATGGTAGTTAGTTGTTTGTAGCATTGAAGAAACATGTTGTTTCTTCAATGTTTGTAGACCCAAGTAGTTTCTTTTGAAGGACGAAGTAAACAAAAAAAATTGTTCATATTTAATTATTCAAATGTGACAAATTTGTAGTTTTGTCAAATAGTTTCTCTGCATTATGGGTTTAAAAAAATAACAAAACCAGTGTTTGTTGATTTTTGAAAGTTAATAGTCATAAAAAATGCTTTATTAGTGTTAAGAGCGTTTTCATTGGTTCAAAACGTTTCCATACAAACATATCTGGGGTGTTTTAAAACATTTTATACCCTTCTAAATTTAAAATGGTTAGTCATAGGCTACCACAAAAATACCAAGAACAACAAAGTCTTAAAATATTTTGTAAGATAAAAAAATATCATAAAATAAGGTGATCTATAATAAATTCGAAAGTTGGCCGCCATATTTTAAAATAGCGGCCATTTACAAAAATGTTAGCTACTTATTTTTTAATTTAAGTTTGCGGTCAAATTTATAGTTTACAACCAATGGTCTCCCATTTTAAAGACAGCCTGAATGGCTACCTCATAATTTTAATTCATTTTGCAAAGAAACAAAAAAACTACAACACTGTTGAAAAGCAGTCCTAACACACGCTAATAACTTATTTCATGCTAAAAATAACAACACATCAACAAAGAAATAATTAAACTAGGAAATCCAGTTTCTCAGATAAGTTATTTAGATTGAATGAGTGAGAATAACACACTGTCTACCTCTAGGGCAGAAGTAGTTGAGGGGGAACTGATTAACATTCTTGACTGATTTACGCTCGAAGTGGGGGAGAGTTTCCAGATTTATAGGTGCCATTTAGTTTCCTAATATTAATTGCCCTATTTATTTACAAACACTTTATCTAAAACATGCAATAAATCCAGTGGTGTTATTCGTATAAAAGTTTGATTCTGATAAAGCTTAAATGCTGTTTTAATTAGATCATTTGTTTGGGCACAAAATCTTTATTTTAAACATAAATATTATGTATGTTTGTTTGTTAGAGCCGATAAAAAAGCCTAGTCCACACTTGGAAACAATGTATGCAAGCAGTTGACAAACTGTGTGTTGTTTCTTCGTTCATGTTTGTCTACAGTTTTCAAATTGTTTACCAACTGTTTGCAAACTGTTCCGAAACAACAACATAGAAACAAATGTTTGTCATTGTTTTGTATCCACACTAGCTAGGCAGTGTTTCTCGAGATGTTGACTGAAGAAGACGTTCTTCTAGCTTGTGCTAGTTTATATGTAATTCTACACAATGAGGTTAGCTTACCTAGGAGAAGACGGTGGTGGACTCGCATATTTCTTGAAGAAGGTCTGTATTACGGCCAAAACTTACAGTCTGATTTAAGGCTTGAAGATGGTGCAGGTTTCAAAAACTTTACTAGGATGACTCCGACTAATTTTGAGATTTTGTTGAGCCTTGTAGGTCCAAAGATAAAAATTAAATGTACGTGGTACAGAGAACCCATTTATGCCGCTATTTGACTAGCTGTTGTAACTTTAACATATTTAGCAAGTGGTGATTCCTTCACAAGTTTGCAATATACATGCAAAACTTCAAAACAGATCATTAACGAATCATACCAGAAGTATGTGAAACACTGAAACCAGATGAGTCATTGTAGCACGCCCTCCCCTCGCATATCTACTCGTCCTAACGAAAACATGTTTGCGTGTTTTCCATTTTTTTCGGGAAACAGAAAACGTTGTTTTTTGTTTGCTCAAACAAGCTAAATGTTCGTCATTTGTTCGCGAACTGTTCGGAAACATTTTGAAAATATTCGGAAAACATCGGAGAAACACGAAAAACAATTGGTAAACAGTTTGCAAACAATGTTTCAGTAAACATGTTTGTAAGTGTGGATCAGGCTTAAGGGTGGGCTGATCTTAGAAATGATTGACGGACTATCAATATAAACCACTGAAAAACCATGTAATAGTGCTTGCATGAAAGAAGCAATTTCGGCAGTTTACTCTATAAATTACGACATTACTAGTAAGCCCTCTTGAAAAATCGCAAGGTGATTAATTAGATACACATAAGAAATACACCATTTAAAAAACTATTTAAAAACGACATTAAGGAATACTTATCTATATCAAAGCCCACTAAAGAATACCGTTGCGAGGCGGCCAATAGGATGGGCGTGCAGCGTGGCCATATCTACTAGCCTCGAACACTCCTGGTATATACCGCTCGAGACTTGATCGCACAGTTTAAAGAATTATAAATGTTTTGAGTCAGCCGCAGTCAGTTAGAAGCTTGGGAAGAACGTGACAACGTCGCACTACGGCGATTGGAGCGTTCAAGGTCTCGGTGTACACAAGCCCGTCTCTCAACGGTATTCTTTAGTGGGCTTTGATTATAGGCCTACCCATGTTGACGTGGATTTTTAACCCGGTAAATGTGTACAATAATGAAGATTATAAAACTGTAGACCTATTTGTTAAACATTTTTATTTACATAGTCTACGTTATTATATATTTAAAGAAAGATAAAAATAATATCTTTTAATTGCTTTTTATTTCATATTGATAAATCAAATGATTTAGAAGTTGTTAATATTATAGTGAAGAAATTAATAATGCAATATGTTTGTATGTTACACGAAGATGTACGAATGCTTCCGAAGTTAAACGAATAGGCATCTTCTTTAAATTTGTATAAACAAATATATTGATGATAAAAGGTTGTATTCATATACAGTTTTAACCTCAAAGCAAATATTATAACGTATATTATAGCATACAATAGTTCTATAACTCATATTAAAAAAAAACAACTTCACAAGAAATTATAACGATTGCAGTTGTAAACAAAACCCCAAACTATAATCTACACTGGGATAAACCCAATAAATAATTAAGTATTACAGATGTTGGATGAAATCAGTTGTTATATTATATGTTACTCACGTACGTACGTATGCTTTTACAGGAGTTGGCAGTGTCCTTTGTAATGGGCCACCATTATTATCTTGTAAACTACAAATCTGACAGCAAGTTTTAAATAGGGAACATTTAATTGTTTGTGGAGAAATTACAAAATGTGTATTTAAAATATTTGTAAATGGCCACAATTTTTAAATATGGTGGTCGACTTTCGAATTTCTAATGGAAAACTCTGTCTCTTACGATGGTTTTGGATTTCACAAGATATTTTAAGACTTTTTTATACTACTAATCGTTTAAGTTAGAGGGTATAACATTTTAAAAACACCGTAACTGAGCGGAAGATATTCTTGTATGGACATGTTTTGAACAAATAAAAACGCTCTTATCAACAATAAAACATTGTTTAGACAAACAAACCACTTTTAAAAATAAAAAAAAACCGTTTTGTTACTTCTTAAACCCATAATACAGAGGAACTAAGTGACAAAACTACAAATTTGTCAAACATGAAAATTGAAGTTGGTAACAGGTGTTAAATATCAGCTGATTCAGAATCCAGTAAAATCCAAAATGATCATAAAATATATTGTGTTCTATAAAAAATTAGAAAGTTGGCCGCCATTTCCCAGTATAAAAACATGAGAACTTCTAGCCTAAAAAACGGCTTTCGTTAAACAACAATTTGCAACAATGAGAATCAACAGCTGATATTTAACATCTGTTATCAACTTCATTTTTTATGTGTGTCAAATTTGTAGTTTTTTCACTTAATTCCTATGTATTATGGTTTAAAAAAAAATAACAAAAACCGTATTAATTGCTTTTAAAAAGAGATTGGTTGTCTAAACTATGCTTTTTATTGTTAATTAATCAATCAAAATATAAAATATCATAAAAGTACCCCGTTCAATAGCACGTAGGTTATTTTATCGTGGTGGCAATTTTTTATCTGAGGCCGCATGGTAGCGCGGGAGTCAGGGCTGGAGGGTGAGATGAAAAAAATCAACTACTATGTTTTGTACAAGCAGGCGGCAGCTATTCAGCTACTTCGTGAGTAGACCGATCTTCCAAATAGTTGGTTGAAACCTTAATTACCTAAAACCAATTTTGGGAATTCGCTCGACTCATGTCAGCGGTTAAGCTGCGTGACGAATTATTTATGGCAAGAAATTAAATTCTTGTGATGTCCAAACTTATTGTATAACAATAAGTACTGCCAGTTGTAACACTCACAAGCCATGTAACAAGAATATTATGTGATGATAATAAATTGATAATACCCATAATGACTAAAAGCATAGAGGTTTGGTCTG
The DNA here is from genome assembly GCA_018207615.1 of Philaenus spumarius. Lineage (NCBI taxonomy): Eukaryota > Metazoa > Arthropoda > Insecta > Hemiptera > Aphrophoridae > Philaenus > Philaenus spumarius. The sequence goes on from JAGFPH010001811.1 coordinate 108,490, forward strand.
ATTAAAATAAAAGACGCAATATATAATGATAAACATTTATAATTTTTGTATACATATATAAATTCTTTTGTGACGCAAAATAGTGAGAGTAAAATCATTTAAACAAAATAAAGTAAAGAATAAGCAGACTATTAATAAATAAAGAAAAAAGCAGACTTAAAAAATATTAATCAACAAAGGTATATAACGAGTATGAACTATATAAAAGTAATTGACAGTTAAAAACAGTGGTGCGGTTAAAACGAACGGTTAAGAAGGACAAACAAGTGATTGCACAATGAACAGTTTAATAAATAATTAAAGAACAGTTATAATTAAAAACAAGCACATGTGGAAGAAGTCAGCGTATATGTCAGCATATAACAGAGCATAAAGTGAATAAAGACTTGATTAAAGCTAAGCATCAAAAGCTATTCGGATAGGGAAGGCTTTGTACCTCATCCGGGAGACTCATTAATATGGCGTAAAACGTTGTACGTATTGCAAGGTGTAGGAGGTATATTTTTACAACGAGAAATGTAGTTTCTTCAAGTTTTGAATAATGAAAGTATTATCAAATTGAAGTAGAAGTGTTCTAGCCTTCACACAATCTTCGGCAGTTGTCTTGGTGGTGTTTCTGCGATTAAAAGCGAACTTATAAAAATTCAACCATGTGCTCGGTTTAAGTGTGTGGTACAGAACAAAAATGTGTTTCGTATTTCAGTGAAATCCTAGGTGAAAATATTAAGATAAACAATTCCGTAAGTAGTAATGGCCATAGGGTATAAGTTTTTTCAGTCTGCAAATTTAAAATTTTAATCATTTTAAGAAATACTAGCTTCATTCTGATTCTATTGCGTCATACATCTAAGATAGGGTTGACAATATTTTGTACAAATTTTCGTCAAATTAACTTGTTTGTCTTATGATGATAATGTATTTTCTTGTAAATAATTATTTCTCTATAATGTTTGAGTGAAAGATTAGTTGTTCCGCCACAATGTCTTAGATTCCTTTATTTAACCACGCACATTCACCAGCAAGTACTTTACAGTCAAGTCCCATAACCTGAGAAAGTAAAGTTAACATAATATCATTAAAGATAATTACAAATACATAAATGCTAAAAGAGCAAACAGAAAGTTATATGTGGATTATTATTAATTTTTTTTTTATATATACAAGAGTTGAATGAAGGTGATTTTTAAGGTTTTTATAAATAAGGTCTTAAGGTGTAAGGTGATTTAAGTTGTACGTTGATGTTAAGGTGTAAGGTGGAGTTCTACGTTGGATTGAGGTGAGATACATGATGTATAATTTTTATTTTGGAGATTAAAGAGTAAGGAGTGTTATTGATGATACTTGAGTTATAAATGAGCGACGATTTCTGTTTTAAAAAGATAAATAGATAAATGAAGTAAAGGAGAGGTGAATAATAATCCACATATAGCATTTTATTTTAATTTGAACACATTTTTTTTTATTTTTTGCAATTTTCCGAACCCATTTTTTTTTAACAGTTTATATCTTTTTATATTTTTACTTTTGTAACCTTCCGTTACACAGTTGCATTTAAAAACAACAAAAGTTAACAGAACTTGCTTCTAAAAGTATTTTTAAATATTTGCCCTAAAATATTTAACGAATAAATTATAGAATTCAGAAAAGAAACAAAGTATAAGTCGCGAGTGAAGGGTTGACTTTTATGTTATGTGTGCTGTGATAGACTACGAATCTGTAGTGAATGCTTTTTGCATTAGTTAATTTGAGTTTTAATTTTAATGAGTATGATAGTTTAGAGAAGTCTGAATGTATGCGAGGTTGTATGAAATGCACTGTACCTAAGCAATTATATGTCTATTTAGATCTAGTGTTTTGACTTAACTATTTATTTATAAAGAACCCGCTAAGATATACCACCACAGGGTAGCCGCATTAATTTATGAGTGTAGTTCGAATCTTTATTCTGTATTGATTTGAGTTTTTAATGCTTTTATTATTAGCAAATTTCCAAATGAAAGCTGAGCTATTGCAGTGCCTCTTATAGTGAGTCCTCAAGTCTGGAGTGGTCAATGAGCATCGATCATATCCTCCAGAAAACTTTAAGGGATGTCATTAAAAAATATATTAGGTTTTCCAAAATTATGGGACCACTTTTTCCGGCCACAAGTAAACAAATTAAAGTGAAAGTGCCGTATGCAATCAAATGCATTCATTATTATTTTTTCTTATCAGGTCATAAGAAATGGAGTTCCTTGTTATCATTCTGTGATCTTGTTGGAACGAAGTTCCTTAACGCGGGTTGCGGTAGAAGTTAACTGGTTGCTATGGCAATGACAAATATAAAATACGAGTAACGAAAAAAGCGTTACCAAATTGGTTGCCCGCTGAAATTTCATGTTATGCCCAGAAAGTAGTTTTAAGTCTAGGCCTAACCTAAAATTATTGTATGCATGTTGCCGTTAAGACAGGCAAAACAAATTAAACATACACACACTAATTTTAAGTTAGGCCTAGACTGATGAACCAACATTTTATGTTTATTGAATGTATTTACAATGAATGGTCATTTAACTGTGTTTACCATATTAGCATTGATGTTATAATTAATACTACACCTTTATTATAATAACATTAAACGTATGGAAACAGTAAATATTTGTATAAAAAAAAATAAATAAACGCCAATTGAAAGATTAAAAATATATGCATATGTTGCCGTTAAGGTTGGTAAAATAATTGAAGAAAAGGCGTGATGAACTTCGTTCCTGACGGGGCTCCCACAACCGCACACATTTACTTTTTATTTATTTCATGCTGGTAACTCTGCCCAATTTTAAATATTGAATTTTGGAATAGATTATTGTTTTTAAGTGAGGTAACTTATCTTTATAAAATTCTAGGACATAATTTACAACAAAATATTTTCGAGCGTAGTGAAGGAGTACGTCAGCTGATTTTTATTTGACTACCACAGAAATTCACGTTTTATAAAGGGTGAAAAACTGTTATGAATAAACAGTCCCGAGAACAGATTTTGCATATCTCTTTCTGCCTTTTAAATACTATAAATTACAAAAAATAAGGTTCAAAATAACATTTTTGGTCGTAGGGAACGAATGCGTTAGTCGATTTTTATTTTCTTACCACAAACATTCTTGGGTCTTAATTTTATTGGCTTTAATTTGAGGTATCTCGAGCCACCCCCGAACACCACTACCCCCCCCCCATTTCATCACTTACTATACGAAATGAAACCTAAGAACGATTCAAATTCAATCAACAGAACCGAATAAAATCAAAACACATTGTGTAATTCGATTCTATTGATCTGCGGTCAAGATCCTAACCTCAAACTTCAACCGCCCACGATAATTGCGAAATGAGAACTGCACTCACATATATCAATAATACGAATTATGAAAGAAACAAGAAATCAAGAAGTAAAAACCTGTTCTAAATAATATCATTGTCTGACCGGCCATGTTATCTGTGGTCGAATCTACGAGATTTATACGCCATTGTTAGTTCTTGTTTAATTTATTAGCATTGTTTAAATATTGAACAGTAAACACGCATTATAATATATATGGGGCCATGCCACAAAGTTTGTATTAATTGATTTATTTGTCTAGATTAAATAGACTGGATTTTTGTTATTTACTCTTTAGTATTTGTTATTAGCGCGGCTTAAATTTGTTTACAGCATTACTGTATTGCATTTACGCTATTTGAAAATTAACTGTTTGTGGAACAAAACATAAATTCTAAATAATGCGAATATTATTGAGGCAAAATAATGTGAACGTTTATTCGAAAAATACAAATCATAAAACAACTATGAGTGACAATCGTTGAACGAGTTTAAACTTTAAGCCTATGTAATTTGAATTGATGATATAACATGAAGAGATTGTGTTGTATATTATATTAGCGTGTTTTTAGCGAATTTCAATAGGAAATATGATTTATGGCAGTGACTCTTAAGGGTGGAACCTAATAAGAAGTGGTCAATGAGCACCGACCATAGTCTCAGAACAAGTTTTGTAGTGTCACTGAATAATATATAGGCCTATATGTATATATGTGTTCGCACTTTAATGGCCACATTTTACGTCCGATTTGGTCCAAATTTGGAACAGAAGTTGGATTATTAAGTCACTCGAACGAGTTAGTTAGCCAAAAAAATCCAATCACTGGAAGCTCGTTTTTTGACTAGAAGTAAATATTTTTTTTAAATTTATCGTACTAGAATTATTTGGTGTTTTACTTATAAAATTAATACAGGAGATTATTCCACACATTCTGGTATTTTACACGACCTTATATAGCGGGTCTGGTTCCCTCAAATCGTTAAAAACGTCAAATACCACAATAAGCGAGATTGTCCGCTGCGAGCGGAACGAAGCAGGCATGAATCCGGGCTGGAGGCTGAGGTGGAAACATATTTCGTACACGTAGGCCGCTATTCAGCGCTCACATGAGTAGAGCATTTGTCCAAATAGTTGTTTGAAACCCTAAATCATATAAACTCAATTTGGAAATTCGCTCAACTCACGCCAAGAAGTTCAACTGGGTGATCGAATTATTTATTATTATAAACTACTATTGTATATTTTATGAATTAAATTATTATATGTATGAATATAATTTGTTACATTATTTTGACCATAGTTATAAATATGCGATTATAATTTAGGAGGTGTTCGTATGAGTCAAAATAATGAACAAACTTCCGACAGCCTTAAGTACGGAAAAGATTTTTTACCGGCTATCCGCCTAGTGTGAAAAAAAGAAAGCAGTCGACAGAAGGGAAAACTGTCATGAATGTAAATCGTTGGTTATATTGGTTTAATCTGGAATTTGAGAATTATTTTTATCTTGCCCCATTTAAAATTGAAATCTAAAAACTAAAAATTAAATACACATGATTGTTTATAATCTGTAGATGTATAGTAAAGACTATACAGAGTGTTTACAAACTCCCTGGAAAATTTTTGTGTATTTGTTCCTTAGGTCAAGACAATCAAAAAACGTCATATAAATATGGGTCTGAAATGTCTATAGGCCAGTCGGTAGGGGTCATTTTAAACCAAAAGTTCCAGTAATTTACAATACGGCTGATTTTTTTATAAGTACATTAAAGTATGTAGATTAACATAAAAAAAACGTTACCAGTCTATCGATTTCCCAAAGTCGAAAAAAAATTGATTATATTTTTTTTCGATTATCCTTAATATTTCAAGCTGGGATGAAGATAGAGAAAAATAAAAAATACCACCGTGTAGGGAAGGTATTTTTCAGTAAAAAAGGTCATACGTATTTATTTCGTCCGAGCAATGGTTTGTCTGGAAAAAATTCGATAATGCAGGTATGTATTTTGCAGCAGGGGAAATCACTAAAAGGGGACATCTCATTCATATATGAAGCGTTGGCTCATTCTAAATTGGCCGAATTTTAATATATCGAATTGAAACTTGACATAGGTGTTAAAATATATATTTTAAACATTTATGCTGAGTCTCAGCTTGTTATCTTGAAAATTACCCGATCTAGAGCCACTTGACTTATCAATGGGTTTCTCGATTTTAGGAGTACCGGACCAACGAACTAATTTCAATCTATTCCAGTTTCGTCAATTTTTGGAATATCAACATCAAATTTGTTTTACAAGTTGAGTACACCAGTATAAATATTCTTAGTAAGTATAAACGATTTTTTTCATGTTATTTTTAAAACCGAGGCGCTTGAAAATAGTCTTCTGTTTTACCTATCTCGTTTTAACTATAACTAATAATATAACTATAAAATTTCGTTACGATATCTTAAACAGTTTCAAGATGGCGGCCATTTAAAATCTTTGATTTTAAATTTCACGAAAGCCGTAATTTTTATAAACAAATGTTACCAGTAATAAAAAATGTAGAATTTTAAGATGAACAAAATAATACTTTATTTGCAACAATCGGATGATAAATAACTGAGTAATGAGACATTTACCTAATTATGTAACAACTGGACACGGCTAATTGTTGTTTAGTGCAAATTTT
>JAGFPH010001811.1:124518-145486 GCA_018207615.1 Philaenus spumarius
TAATGTTCCCATGAATGAATTTGACTTTCATCGGGAACTTAATTGCATTAAATTGATTGCCTCTAATAATGGTTATAATGGTAAATAAATTGAAAAAATGTTAAAAAACAAATTAAAAAAGAATGTTAAAAAACTTATATTCCCTAATAATAATGGTAAAAATGAAACTACAGATAAATGGCGTAGAATCAATTACATCGGTAAAGTTAGTGTTACCGTAGGTAAATTATTAGAAAAGAGAAAGCATTGTAGACCTGCCTATTACAATAATAAATGTCTGGGAAATATTTTAAATAATTCCAAAGACAAAATTAGTAAATTTTCAAAAAGTGGAGTATACAAATTAAGTTGCAAAATTTGTAATGCAGCTTATGTAGGGCAAACAGGTCGTAGTTTTAAAACTAGATTAAGCGAACATAATAGAAGTTGGCGATTAAACTATGATGACTCTAGTTTTTCTAACCATTTAAAAACACATCATGACATTTTAGACTTTAATTTAAATACAGATTTTGATGTACTTCATGTTAATTGTAAGGGTAATAAGTTAGATGCTTTGGAAATGTTGGAAATTAAGAGGTTAATTAGTAAGGACGTAAGTTTAGTTTTAAACGAACAAATAGATTTAAGCAATTCGCCACTTCTACAACCGTTGTTATTGACCAGTTCAATTCCTCCCCCATCCCTAACCTAACGGTATTTTGGCCTACCTGTACCCAACTGCTGTGTGTTGGATTTTTTCTTGTTCCTTTAGTTTTAAGTTGCCTTCGATAATGCCGTAGCTGGCGAAACCTAGGTCGGCACGGCTCAATAAAGCTTTGTGAAATATTACAAAAAGTTGTCATTTATTTATGAACTGTTTATCTTATCTTCTAAAGCGAGAGATAATTGTCTGTCTGCTAAATGGATCTGGAATCTCCGTCTAAGGATTTTTGATTTTTTGATTTTATATGGGGCTTTTGGCCACGAGAAATCGATTGGAAATGGTCACCAGTCTGGGAAAATTCGTTTTCTACGTCTTTTTATTAAATTAAAAAGTGAAATTTGTCCATTTTAAACAATACAAAGCACAGCTGATGCAAATGTTTTCAATGTCATTACAATAATCATCTGTTTTCTTTTAAACGAAGCACAGCTGATGCAAATGTTTTCAATGCCATTAAAATAATCATCTGTTTTCTTTTAAACTGTATTTTATTAGAGGTAAGCCTAATGTTGTATCTATTTATAGTTACCATGGCAACGAATACTTCTGCTAAATAAACATACCCTTTATTTAGTTGTTTAATGTTATAGGCCTAACCTAAACGATGTTCATTGAAATTTGCAATAATAGTTATTGACGTGAGCGAACTAGGCCCTAGGCCTAAATCGATATTGAAATATTAAACTTTAATTTAGGCCTGACTTATTTCTGAGGCATAGCGTTGAGATTATGGTTAATCCTTTAAACTGTATTTTTATTACAGGTAAGCCTAATGTTGTATATACCCTTTATTTAGTTGTTTAATGTTATAGGCCTAACCTCAAAACTCAATAATCCAATATTTATTATTGAAATCATAGCCCTGCTTATAATCGAGCTTTAACTCGGTCTCCTGGTACTGAGTATTAAGTAAGAGTTTAACCCAAGTATTAAGTAAACTTAAATTGATGTAACTTATTAAATAAAAGTATAATTTTGTTTGCAAATATCACAAATGAAACTCTTCCAGTTGTCCCTATCTGCACACAACTCGTGAGCCCATCGAAGACACTTTGTGCACCGAATCCATTGCTTCACTCTTGTGACTGTATTGTATGGTTGATCGCAGTATAAGCAGTCGCACTCCACACTGTCCGATATTAGAACGGCATCGAGCTTGTGGTAAAGTTATACATAACCTAAAAATGAAGCCAGCTACGGTATATTTCAAAACACACAAATAAACTATGAAACCTTAGTGTTATTCTATATATACAAATATTAAGAAATTATAATACTTTATGATGGATACCAACTTTGAAAGATGATGTCCGTAAATATTCGAAAACTTGTAAAACAAACAAACATTTCAAACAGATAAACTTTACTTCGCAAACGGCAAAAATTCAACTAACAGCATTAGAGCAGAAAAAAGAACACACTTCAGGAGATAGCCACAACCTCTATGTTAAGAAATAAGGGTATCCGATATTAGGAAGGTATCCGATATTTGGTCGGTTTACCTGACTTTTATGGTATTTTACGTTTTTATCGATTTTGGGAGAACCAGATGAGCTATAACATCGTGTAAAAAAAACGAAATCTGTAGAACATTCTTGTATATTTATTTTGTTAGATAAAAACCCAAAATGTTTCATTCTAGTACATGAAATGTGGGTCCGGTACTCATAAAATCGAGAAACCCATTGATAAGTCAAGTGGCTCTAGATCGAGTAATTTTCAATATAACAAGCTGAGACTCAGCATAAATATTTAAAATATATATTTTAACTCCTATGTCAAGTTTCAATTCGATATATTAAAATTCAGCCAATTTATAATGAGTCAACGCTTTATATATGAATGAGATTTAACTTTTAGTGATTTCCCCTGCTGCAAAATACATACCTGTATTATCGATTTTTTCCAGACAAACCATTGGTCGGAGGAAAGAAATACACATGACCTTTTTTATTGAAAAATACTTCCACTACACGGTGGTATTTTTGTATTTTTCTTTATCTTCATCCTAGCTCGAAATATTAAGGTTAATCGAAAAATAATGTTTTTCGATTTTTTTTCGACTTTGGGAAATCGATGGACTAGTAAACTTTTTTTTGTTAGTCTACATACTTTAATGTACTTATAAAAAAAATTCAGCCGTATTGCAAATTACTGGTAGTTGTAACCTACACCGACTGGGCTATATCATCAAAGCAATTTATTAATTTGATGATATTAGGAATAAGTACCGTAGGTTGAATGTTATTTTCCAGAACATTGATTGCGCATTACTTTGAAACAAAGCACGATATTAAGCTCTAGTTTACGCCATTTTGTTTATTTTTTAATAAGTTTTTCAATGGTGTATTACACGACCTACCATTTTATATATTTGAAATTGTTAACCCCCCTTTCATAACCTAAACCCCCCAAAATCATAGAGGTTCAGATATGTCAAAAAATGTGTCCTGTTATGCAACAAAAGATATATACAAAGTTTTTTTAAAAATTATTTTCAGTAACAAAAATAATGACAGGGTTAAGGGGTGGCTCCCTGTCCGCCATATTGAATGCAATTCCCAAAAGAGCAATGCTACAGAATAAGTAATTTTTCCTGTTAATTCGTGGAATAAATTTAAAAATTTTGTTTTATTTTGAAGTACTGTCATATGCGGATGTTAATTGTTGAACATATTTTCAAAAACTGTTTTATTGTTATCATGAATGTATGATAAATAAATAATAAAATTTATTAATTTTTTACTCAGCTGCAAAAAGAGATATTGCAAAACACCTCAGCAATCAACACCCACAATCTATTTTACTTTAAGAAAAAAATACAGCTTCGTTTTTTGACAAAAAATAACCAAAAATATGCTTAAAAGTGAAGGTATGTTTCGGTTATTTAACATTGAAATTGGTACCCAGCCTTAAAGGGTCTTTATGAACACTCTATATTTGCCAATTACACCAATAAAAATGGAGGGAGCAGCCTAGTCGAACCCACTGTAGCAGGCTGGACTAGCGCCTTCCGCCTACTAGCCATAGTGATTTCCGTTATAGTAGTATTACGTTTCGTAATAGGCGCCCGGCCTTACCAACACTGCAGTCTGCTATTCGACTCTTCTAGTTCAAGTAGTTCCCTTTTTCCCGCTAGACGGCGACTCCGTACAGACACCAATAGTTTATAGCGTCATAGGCATATCTGAGACTGACCAGCTGTTTATCACGGGACCGGCTCTGTCATGGAATTAACTCCGTTGAAAGGCAGCCATTACCTTCCCGTTTTGTTCAAGTCGACAGACGTCATGGCTTTGTCTTTATGCCGTTCTTAATTTTTGTAAATGTATTAATCGGGAGTATATGATCGACAGTGCGTTAGTAATTAAAATTCTATTCTTTTAAGTCCTATTCTACTAAAACCCAGGTATGTGAACTTTATATTACCAATTTGGAATGTCTTTGCTTGTCACCTTATGTAACGTTGCCTTTGTTATAAAACTTTACTTGTAAGTTTACAACTATGTGAACTTAAGTTTACATTTAATATTATAAATAATAGTTCAAATTCATTAAGTATATTTTTATATCAACTTTATTCAAGTTTTCCTTCTTTAAATTACAATCAGTATACAATTAATGTAACTAGCCTATTTTCAAACTAAAGCCTAGCTCAGGCAATTTATATAATTTTGTTACAAAATTAAAGCTGTGTAATTTTTAATAAATAAAGGGCTTTTAAAAACCTATCATTTAAATAACGATATCTCTGAAATATATTGAGCCTATAAGCAAGAAGCATTTTAAAAGTTTAACGTGTGCTCTCTAGACATGTAACAACAGCTAAAGTTAACATGACAAATGCTAACACGTTATCTTTGGTTAAATCTTCAATTAACAGTTAACATTTTGATTTAATCCTGCTTGTTAAAAACTTATCAAAATATTATAAAGGCAAACTTTTAACCTAAGGGCTTTTCACTATGTTTTGGTTTTAAAGCCTACTTTAATTCTAAAAAACATGTTATTTTGTCTTACATGCAGTGTATAACTGGTGCAACTACTACACCATGTTCTGCTTCTAAATGCAACTACTACACCATGTTCTGCTTCTAAATGCAACTACTACACCATGTTCTGCTTCTAAATCCAACTTCACTATAAAGAGTTAGAAATTTTCTGCTAAATAAAAAACAAAACTTTATCTGCTGACTACCTATGCAACTTTAATGGTTATTTTCGGCGACAGTGCCTAGTTTTTGAAATAGCTATGAACTTTATAAATAAATTTTACTAAAACCTGCAGTGAACATTCTGGCAAACTTTTTTGAATAGGTTGTGTACTGTTTTGTGTCTTGTTAGAAATGTATAATATTTAATATATGTCTTTTATAAATTAATAATCTTAAAAGGAGCGCTATAGCAATTTTCGAACCTCAGTCCTCCAAAGACTATCCATAGAAATTATATATCTTTTTTTTACAGAGAGACGTCTCACCACATCATTAAACTCATTATTTTTTTTTATTATTTAATTTTATTTAGAACTAAGGTTGGCCAACAAAATAAATGTTATTTATTAATAAATCCATGGTACTATATGTTTAAATTTTGTAATTTTGTATAATTAATAACTTTTGTATAAATTTGTATTTATTATTAATAGGGAGGGCTTTTCAGTTTTTGATTTTTTTTGGGGGAGGGATCTTTTAAATTCAACTAAACCAATATTGTAAAGCTAAATTTTATTATTTTTCTTTTTGTAATTAAGGGTGTATAAATTTTAAAAACTTTGTAACTAAGGGCATATCATATTTTTTTTTATCTTTGGTCAATAAACCTAGGTCTAATCAACCTTCTTTCTTTATTGAGTTGACCTCAAAATATCATTACAACTTTGTGAGTGATCAGCTAAGACATTTTAGCAGTTTGACGAGTTTTTGTTTTAAAGGTGAGTCTTTGAACATGTACAGTCTATGTGGTCCAGCATAGCTTCCGTTTTATTTTATTCGTCGTTATCTAAGACTGGTACAGTAGCCTACTCATTAATAAAAAAAATACAATATTTTTCTGCAATTTTACAAAATATAATTGGAGAAGGGAAAATTTAAAGTGTGTACTTTATAATATGTACTTGGAATAAAACTAACTATAACTGGAATAACTTGTAACAATGAGCATATGTTTTATATTCACACTAGTTTTAAATACCCACCTTTTGTTGTATCTTTCTCAAATTCCCTTAGTTGAACATCTCCTCAGTAGGAACCACTATTAGATATTATGTGTATTTTATCATCAGGGAATTGCAAACAGACACTTCAGAGATTTGAAGTTTAAGTGTTTTATGAAATAATAATTCCTAGCAATGACCATCAACTTGGTCTAAGTGAAGTGTTCTGCCTGATTGTCCCGTGAGGTCTCTGTATAGTTCTCTTCGTGTGTTTGTAATATTTAAACACATCCCTTCCTTTTATCATGGAGTCTGTGTTTCGACTTTACGCAATTAGCAGACTATATTGAATTAGGTTAAAATTGTATACTGGGTGATCTGTATTGTGCGGAGATAACTAGGGGAGGGTGATCATATGTGTAAAAATAATGAAAAAGCTTCCCAAAAACATATTTTCTGACAAGCTTCTTTTGTCACCTATAAGCCGTTTTGTTTTCATTACTGTATAATTTACAACTCTTAGAATGAGTTCCACTCTTGAGGTTTTTGTACAAGTTTACAGTTTTCGAGTTATTCTCATTAAAAACCTTTAAATGTCCGCCATTTTAAAACGGATTATTGCAAAAAGGTGAATGTTATTGTCAAACTAGTTTTTTTCATTTAGGAGCGACGCGACGTACATAATTTCAACTTTAACGATTTGGGAAACAATTAGTAGGCCTAATAACTGAAGCTATATTTTGCCGGTTCTGGGACAGTTACAATCACTGCACAATCTTTGTTCAATTACTGCACAATCATTGCACAGCCATTGTTCAATTACTGCACATAGTTCAACCACTGCACATTGCACAGTCATTGTTTAATCATTGCGAAAAGAGCTAGGGGAATCCGCCACTATGTTTTTATTACTAAATAACTTACATCTTTAGGACGCTTAACCGAAAGAGTTGAGATTTTACAAGTTACTCGTCGATGTAAAGAACTAGTTTGAAAATAATAACTAACTTGTTCGAATACAATAACCAACTGAAATATACTAAATTAGCAATGTGATTCTGGCCTAACCATTTAAAGCGCTAGTCTATGGTGATTGACTCTGCTGGTTCGAATCTCGCCAAGACCAAAACTTTTTCAAACAGATGGAATAGAACGTTTCACCTTAGGAGCGTTTCACATTAAGAGCGTTTCACTTTAGGAGCGTTACACTTTAAGACCGTTTCACTTTAGGAGCGTTTCACAAAATGCATGGTGAAACGCGTGACTTTAAACTCCGATTCACCCCCAGCAACAAGACAACTATATACTCTGCTATACAAACATGCATACAACTTTTTATGGACGTTGTACGCCCATAGAAGTTTACACTTCAAATAGTGTTTTTACTTTCTCACTATACTATAATATAGAGAAAGTATAGTGATCACAAAAAAATCGATGTTGAGAATTTGGTAGGAATAACCGTTTTGGGACCCCTGAGTCCAAAAAAGTGTTTTTTACAAAATGTCTGTATGTCTGTCTATCTGTATGTATGTATACAAAGCTAGAGAGAAAACTATTCGATCGATTTCGAACAAATTTGCAACAAACATGTCAATTAGACCTGTATAGATGCACGAAAAACGTTTTTGAAAAAATTTGAAAAACAACCCTCCTTTTGGCCCAAAACCGCCAAAAAATCAGTTATACATTTTTTTAAATAAAAAAACCGATTTAACGATTTTGATAAAATTTGGCTTATTTGTTGTCCTTAATGTACCCTACCATATTCAAAAAACCGCATCTTTCTAAAAATTCTCGTTTAGCTAATCACAATAATAATTAAAGATTTTTTGGGGTTTTTGGCCGAAAAGGGGGTTGTTTTTTAATTTTTTTCAAAACCATTTTCGTGCATCTATACAGGCTTAATTGACATGTTTTTTTGCAAATTTGTTCGAAATCGATAGAATAGTTTTCTCTCTAGATAATAATAATAATATTTATTAGTTACTCTCCTCCTATAATGTATCTTCTCCCTTACTTTAATACAACTACGAAGTCACAGTGAATCTGTTTAGTAATTTAAATATGTTTGTGAGAAAGTATGTGCCAGTTTCTGGTACCGTCTATTTTTTATAAAAAAGATGTCAAGAGTAAATTTTTGTAGTGCGTTAAATTTTGTACTTAATGGTTTAACCGTAAAAACTATCTTACAACCACACGAATCAAACCAATCGGTCTTCTTTGAATTTATAACTGATAGCGAGACTGATGTGTTCTAAGTTTCAGTCCATTTTTAGTCCCGTACCCATAAACCGAGGCATTCAACTGAGGTATTAAAACAAAAAGTTGATATAAATTAAAATAAAATAGTACATATTGATGGAAGGGTAAGAATACCTAAAATCTTAAATAGATGTTAACAATGGGTCATCACCGTACTCTAACTTCCTTATTAAAGTTCTTTTGCGGACACGTGACTCAAGGTTCAACTGAAAACCAAATATTTCTGACTTAAAAAATCTTCGCAATTGCAATAATATAGACATACGAAAAAAAACACATGCAGGTCTTTTTCTTCTACTTAAAAAAAGTTGTATTCAAATTTCAGCTGCAGCTGCAGTATTCACAGGCATATCACAAATAATATTTTTGAGAAAATAATTACGACATTTAAAATTAAAGACCTATCAAACGGTACCGCCCAAGAAAGAATCATAAAATATTAAATTTTTTTGGTGTCAAAAATAATATGCTGCCCTTCTAAAGCAGTTCAAAAGAAGTTAAACATTTCTTTCCGTCCTTAAACATCCTTTAAAATTGGGGTCCTAAAAATGGATTACTAACAGCAACAATAACAATAATAATTCGACCACGCAGCTGGACTGCTGACGTGAGTTGAGCAAATTTCCAAAATTAAGTTTATATGCCTATGTTTTAGGATTTCAACCAACAATTTGGGAAATAGGTCTACTCACGAAGGCGTTGATCAGCTGTCTGTGTGTACGCAATATATTAGTAGAATTTGTTTGCGCCTAGTGGCCCCGCGAGTTTGCACCACTTGGCTTCGAACCAATGTGTGTATAATGTGTGCGTTTCAATTCAAACTACACCTGTCCGGGCCGTGCCGCCAGGCCGTGTTTCCGTTGACCGAGTTCGTCCTCATTCTATAAACGTTATAAAATATTGTATATTATACATATTATCATATTATCAAGAGACAAGTAGTCTATGACTCATTCAATCAGTTTTTATTTCAATAATTTTATTCGAATAATTATTCAATCATTTTTGTTTATTCGAAGTTTGTGGAACTGCCTTTACAATCCCACCCCGCTACACCGCTAGCCCACCGCGCGCTAGCCCAGCCGAGGGCACGGTTAAAAAAATCGTACTTTTTTTTGTACATTTGAATTGATAGGCCGAGCAGGGTACATTACAATAACTAGTTACATTAGGGTATGACGCTTTGCAATTATTAATTATATCAGTCTCCGTAGGGTAAAAAATAAATGCATTGCTAATGTTGGTGAAAATTCAATTTGTGCTAACATAAAGCTTTTAGTGTGAAACCTTCATTCAATAATAAGAGGAGTAACCATACTGGAATCCTATATCACCCTTTGATCAATGTTGAGTGGGCTACGTACAAACTGCCCAACCTTTTTTTGGGTCATTTCTAATATACAAACTGACCAACAAGGTACAGGTATAAAAACAAAGGACAGGCCGGGGTGTCGGCGACATACAAACTCACCAACTTTTCTACCTGACACAGGTACCGGGATATTTCCCTCAGAATTCCCTCATACCAATAAAATCATTCATATTAGATAATAACTAGTAGACCCACTTCGTTTGCATACATTGTTTAGACATACAAAATAATACAGATAATGTATGAACCAAGTTGAAACAGCCAGTATATTCGTGTATTTATTTGTCTGTTATTCTTATCTAATAGGAAACGTTGCGTACTTATCTAATAGGTTAGGTTAGGTTAGGTTAGATTAGGTTAGGTTAAACTAGATTTTGAAAGACTCAAGAATTTAAGATGGGAGAGCGACAGTTTTAAAAATATTAAGACAACTGTAGGAAATCCTGTTATGGATATTTCGAGTGAATGTAGTTTAGTTATTGCAGAAGAACTTGATCTAGAAATGGAAAAATCGGTGCAGAGGATGTATCGCGACAAGTACCCAGAGCTAAAAGAAATGACTGATTCAATGGAAGTCATGGAATCCACTACAACCCGTATGAAGGGAGACATCAGGATGGGGCAAGTCACTAGGAGAATAGTAAAAATCTTGACAAATGGGGCTATTGAAGATTTGTGGCCCAAGTTAGTAAAGGTGGTAGATTTTGCCCGTGTTAATGGGATCAGAAATATAACGACTCACAAGATCTCAAGTATGAGTGGGGACGTTCTGAGGAAGATGCTACAAGTTATATGTCTGAAGGATAACGTTAATGTAAATCTATACATGCCGAAAGAGAGTAAACCACAACAAAATCCGACCACAGCAGTGCCTAGGAGTACAAATACAAATGCGGTTTTGGTGAAAACTAAAGGCAGAGAGTACCAAGAGGTCCTGAAAGAGGTTAAAACAGCTTTGGGAGGTATTAGTGAAAGCAAGGCAATTAGGTCCCTAAGGAGCACGAGAAGCGGTGAACTCCTGATAGTAACTGATAAAGACATGGAAAAAAGTGAGAAAATTAGGAGTGTTTTGGCGGAGAAACTCAATGAAGCAGACGTCAGGATAACAAGAGACAGGAAAGAAACTCGGTCTTTGTACATTAGGGACCTGGATGCGACTTTAACCAAAGCAGATGTAGAAGAGTCCTTAAACGTCTTAATGACGGAGGTAGAAGGTGAGATAACAGTAGGAGAACTCCGACCTATCAGAGGAAATATGCAAACTGTTACTATAGTAGCTGACAAGGCTGCAGCTGATATGTTAGTTAAAACAAAATTTATCAACATAGGATTTATTAGAGGACGAGTTGAAGAACGAATTAACGTACTCAAATGCTTTCGCTGCTGGGGGTATGGACATAAAGCTTTTGACTGCAAAGGTGAAAACAGAGCAGCATGCTGCTTTAAGTGCGGCAATGCAGGACATACCAGGAAAGACTGCCCAGTAGAAGATGAAGAATGTCCATTATGCAAGACCAAAGGACACAGAGTTGGTAGTAGTAGGTGTAATGCCTTCAGATATGCTTTAAAGTCTGCTAGCAAATCTATTAAGGGAAGCAAAAAAAGAAAGGACAGGAAAGCTGAAATCGGATCAGAATGGGAAAATGAGACCAAACATGATAAGAGTACTACAAACTAATTTGAATAGATGTAGAGCTGCTATGTATTTGATGGAAAAAACAATAGATGATTTCAAAGTGGACATCATTATGGTGGCGGAACCTAATAAGAATAAGGTGAGCAAATGTCCCTGGATCACGGATAATAGAAACGATGTAGCTATCAGATCATGCAATAGCGAGACAAATTTCAGAGAAAGCGGTGCCGGGGATGGTTTTGTATGGGCAAGAACACAGGAAATGGTTATAATAGCGTGCTACTTTTCCCCAAACAAAACTGATTCTGAGTTTGAGGTGTTTTTGAGAAGGATTAAGACAGAGATCAAAAAGCATGGGCGTTCGTGTCAGGTGATAATTGGTGGGGATTTCAATGCAAAAGGGATGAGATGGGGATCTCCTGTAGAGGACAGTAGAGGAGTAGCCCTGACTGAATGGATGGACGAATTGGAACTACATATAATAAATACTGGAAACACCCCTACATGGAGAAGAGGTACTAGCTGTTCTTTTATTGACGTTACGGCTTGCTCAGACAGTATAAGGAATAGGATTAAGGACTGGAATGTGGGTGAGGAAGAAAACCTGAGTGACCACAACAACATACATTTTGTGATTCGGCACTTACCGCCGACCAAGAGAGGACAGTTGTACACTGCGAGGAAAAATGTTGGATGGAAAATCTCTCCTGAAGGATTGGAAGTTTTTGATAATGTTTTTCGTACTAACATGAATGACAGGGGTGGAGAATGCTTGTCCAACAAAGAGTGGGAGGAAGTAATCAGTGGAACGTGTGATGCATCTTTCCCAAGGAAAAGTCGGTCTGTGCGTGGGAAGCCTGTCTATTGGTGGTCTGAGGAAATAGCTGATGTCAGGAGACAATGTATTAAATTAAGACGGAAGATGACTAGGGTCAATAGAAGGCTGTCTACTGATGAGTCGGAGATGAGCAGAATAGAATATAAATCCATGAAAGCCAAACTAAAGCAGGTAATTAAGGAGGCTAAATACAAAGCCTGGAAGGACCTTTGCACCGATCTCAATAGAGACATATGGGGAATGGCCTACAAAATTGTATGCGGGAAATTGAGAAGGTTTCCGGCAGTTTACATAAGTGATGAAGTAAAAATGGGAATCGCTGAGGAGCTGTTTCCTAAAAGGGAAACAATTTATTGGAACCCCCCTGAGGTTGCCATGGATGAGGTGGAACCTTTCACATTGGGCGAATTAACAATAGCTGCAAAGCGGATTAAAATAAACAAAGCCCCAGGACCAGATTGTGTGCCGGCAGAGGTGGTAAAAAGAGTTGCCTTAAAACATGGCCTTAAGTATATTGGCATGTTTAACAAACTGCTTTATGAAGGGTATTTCCCAGGCAGATGGAAAGAAGCCAGACTGGTACTAATAGAAAAGCCGAAAAAGATAGATAATGTAAGAACAAGCTACAGACCATTATGCATCCTTAATGAGAGTGGTAAACTTCTTGAAAGGATGATCACAGCAAGACTGCAGATGATTCTTGAAAGCTCTAGTGGTCTGTCCGATAGGCAACATGGCTTTCGAAAGAATCACTCAACGTTGGATGCGATGAGTGCCGTAAAAGACATTGCTGCAAGGGTGAATCGCGGTAACTATAAGAATCGTGGTTTTTGTGCACTGGCCACTCTAGATGTTAAAAATGCTTTTAACAGCGCAACCTGGGATGGAATAATCGAGGAACTCAAGAGGAAGGCTGTTCCAAAATATCTAATCAGAATGATTATGAGCTATCTCGACCGTAGAAAAATAATTGTAGGAGACACTCAGGAGCTGTACATGTCCTGCGGGGTCCCACAAGGATCAGTCCTGGGGCCTCTCTTGTGGAACATATATTATGACGGTGTCCTGAGACTGGACTTCCCAACTGGAGTAGAAGTCATTGCATATGCGGACGATATTGCAGTTGTGGCTACTGGGAAGAACAGGCTGGAGTTGGAAGATGGGTTAAATGTGGCAATCTCGATGATATCCAAATGGTTGGAGGAACACTGCCTGGAATTGGCAACCCATAAAACAGAAGTTACACTCTTGGTTGCTAGGAGATCAATACGATCCCTCACGATTAAGGCTTGTGATTCAGAAGTGACAACGAGAAAGTGTCTGAAATATTTAGGAGTAATCTTCGACCATAACCTCAGAATGACAGAACAGGTGAGAAGCGTTACTGCAAGAGCTGAGAAAGTGGTAAAAGCTTTGGAAGGAGTCCTCAGGAACATAGGCGGACCCAGATCATCTAAGCGTAAGGTCCTCATGTTTGCTGCATATTCTATTATGCTTTATGCAGCACCAATATGGATGGATGCCTTAAAATACTCGAAGTTTAAAAAGATGGTTATTAGCGTTCAGAGGAGAATGGCACTACGCACAATTAGCGCATATAGGACTGTTAGCACGGAGGTAGCAATCGTACTTGCAGGTGTACCACCAATTGATTTGCTGGTGAGTGAGAGTGCCAGAAGGAGAAGCCAAGGAAACCTTGTCCACAAAGAGCTGAGGGAAGAAACTATTGATTTGTGGCAGTCAAGATGGAGGCAAAGTGCTACTGGGTCATGGACTAGGAAGTTAATTCCAGACCTTAGGGTGTGGATTAACCGGAGGTTTTGGGACACAAACTATTATTTAACACAGGTATTGACGGGTCACGGAGATTTTGGTGGTTATCTCCATAGATTTAGGATAAGGGACACACCAGCCTGCCGATATTGTGAAGAAATAGTGGACTCAGTAGAGCACACACTTTTTCAATGTCCAAGGTGGATGCGGGAAAGAGAAGACCTAAAGAAAAATATAAATTTTATGCCTGATGTGTCCTCACTCATACCGATCATGGTAGAGAGTAGAAGAAACTGGAAAGCAATAAATGATTTTGCTAGAACAATACTTCAGCAAAAAGAGAGCCAAGATCCATACAGCTAACCTGTGGAGAATAGTACAATTTAGGCAATAGGAAATAAAAAGAAATTTAGACAACATCTCACTGAAGTAATGCTAGTAGCAGTTCCAGTGTGATGTAAGATGGTAAAGCGGAGGTGGTTTAGTGGATGAGAGCTCCACACTACTGGGAGTGCCGGCTCTTGGTGTTGGCTGGTAGAGCTTCCACACCCCGGCTGTCCCTTGTTTTTATACCTGTACCTTGTTGGTCAGTTTGTATATTAGAAATGACCCAAAAAAAGTTGGGCAGTTTGTATGTGGCCTTATGGGTTGCCATGTTGGTTACAAAATAACAACGAAATAGTAAATAAAGCGAAAAACAGCTGTTTATAAACAAGCCAATTTATACTGTTTTAGCACGTTGGAAATGGAGTGGAATAGAACTGAGATTGAGTATTATCCAAAATCAGCTGATCATTGGATGGTTTTTAATAACTGTTCAAAAACAAGTTAATTTATGCTGTTTTAGCACGTTGGAGTTAGAATAAATTGGGCCTGATTTAACAATTTATTTTTTCAAAAAAAAAGGTAAACTTGGCAAAGATGGATAAAGTCTAATAGTCAATTTTGTAATATAGGCCTGGCTCATTTCTGAAACATAGTATTGAGGTTATGTTAATCCTGCAATAATTTTTACTATATTTAGGCCTGGTTTCAAAACTTTAGTTGACAGAAAACGAACTAGGACTAAAATCGTAATGAAAGCCTCTCACGTTTCTAAAGCATGTATTTGAGGTTATAATTAATCTTGCAATTACTGTTAATACATTTAAGCCTGGTTTTATAATTTTAGTTGACAGAAGATTAACGACATTCTCTAGCCAATTTTCCAACTGCGAGCGAAGCGAAGCAGCTATCTGAGGCCGAAGCAGAGCCCCTAGTAATTATAAATTTTCGAAAAAGAAATGTAATAAATAAATATTTATTTACTCAACATTTACTCAACATTTACATTATATCGAATGGTATAGGCCTACGTACTATTATTAATACATATTAATAAAAACTTGGTAATCTACAGTAAATTTCATGAAGAATCTATATTTTGTTTTTAAAAATAACTTCCAATAATTAGTTTTTAAGATATAAAAGTTTTTTTTTATAATAATGTA
The DNA here is from genome assembly GCA_018207615.1 of Philaenus spumarius. Classification (NCBI taxonomy): domain Eukaryota; kingdom Metazoa; phylum Arthropoda; class Insecta; order Hemiptera; family Aphrophoridae; genus Philaenus; species Philaenus spumarius. The sequence goes on from JAGFPH010001811.1 coordinate 139,754, forward strand.
CTCAATTTTCGATCCTGTTATATAAATTTTACTTGAAAACCTATAATTATTAACCGATTTAATTCAAACTTTCTACATATATATTCTATATAACTATTCTCCTCACGAGCTCTCTTCTTCGCCTTTCCCACAGCCTTAAGCACGTCATTCCCAGCTACATCGGGAACATATGTTTTGTGGCTTTCTTCGCTAATAATTTTACTGTTTTTCGTCAACACTTTAGCATCACACGTACGATTTATACATCGCCACACAATTTCTCCGAACTTCTTTTCATTTTTCTTTGTATACCGAAAACCGTTATATAAAAGACTAGGTTGGCCTATTATGGAGGTCGAAATCTCCATATTCCTATAGATGTTTACACCTCCTGATCTAGTATACAAATGAGGTTTAAATTGACAGTGCCCACATGTAAACAAAGGGGTGGGAGAGCGGTGAGGGTGCTAGGCGAGGGCGCACAACCACAGGCTACCTGCGTTGCCTTCCTCAACCCTTGTCAAGTTTTCACTTGGACGAGATGGCACTCTTTTCTAGGAAATAGGGTGTTGGACGAGATAGCACTTGGACGAGATGGCACTGCATCTGTTGAGTGACTAACCACTTTAACTTGGATATGTTTTACAGCTGGGGGTTAAGTCAGGTCGATGCAAGGGATCACAAAGCACATTTATGTCATTTTAAATATCATAAAGGTTATTTTTATGAAGGTACTAGTAAGCCCCATGAAAAATCACAGGCAGATTAGTTAGATACATATCAGAAGTACATAATTTAAAAATCCTATTTAAAAATTACAAACTTTATGTAGGCCTACCTAACTAGGCTGTCGGGGATTTTTACCTCGGTAAATGTTTACAATTATAAAGGATATAAAACTGTAGGCCTATTTGTTAAAATGTTTGTATTTATATACATGATTAATATACCTAAATAAAGATAAAAATATTATCTTTCAATTGGGTTTTATTAGCGAATTTCCATAGGAAAAATGAGCTATTGCAGTGGCCCTTATGATAAGACCCAAGGACGGGAGTAGCAAATGAGCACCGATCGTGGTCCCCAGAATACGTTTTGGAGTGTCATTTAAAATCATATATATATATATATATGTGTGTGTTTGCACTCTAGCGGCCGCATTTTAAGTCCGATTTGGTCTAAATTTCGTGCACATGTTGGTTGTCTACGTCGCTCAGTCGAGTTCGTTAGCCAAAAAAATCCAACAATCGGAAGCACATTTTTTGACTGGAAGTAACTATTTTTTGAGATTTTTCCTACAAGAATGAATTTATTTTTTAGATTTTTCTACAAATATAAATGTAGGATGTTATTCTGCACATTTTGTTTTTTTACGCGACATTATAGCTCGCTTGGTTCCCCAAAAATCGATGAAAACGTAAAATACCAAAGAAGTACCCGGTTCAAAGCCATGTGGTGAATTCTACCGTGCGGTTGGCGTGCGAAGCACACAATGCTTTCTGTATTGAAGATATTTCCAATACGAAGGTTGGCGTGCGACGCACGCAATGGTTTGTGTATTGAAGATACTCAAAATAATGCGGAATTTCGTGCAAACCATTTTGCAGCTATTCAGCACCGTCGTGAATTTCCCAAATTGTTGCTTGAAACCCTAAAACATAGGCCTATAAACTTAATTTTGGAAATTTGCTGAACTCACTTCAGCGGTTCAGCTGCGTGGTCGAATTATTTTTTATCACAAAATTGTTTGCAAGGTCTCATTTCAAGCACAGTCACAATACGCATCCGTTTTGCATTTAAATTTTTTTAAAATGCTTTTGATTTATTATGTAATTGACATTTTGTAGGTACAAAGTTTGAATTTTTTTCCTAACACAATAAAAAATTAACAATGAAAAATAATTTGCAAGCCGGATCCGAAATTTTATAAAGAATATTCAGTTTTTTTTCAACACTCAATTACAAAAGATAGACTTACAAAATGGTTTGAAATGAGGCAATGTCAAAGCGTTCAGCTGAAAGAAATTGCACTGTTTAGATAGGGATATATAGTGAGAAGCGCTTACGTTTCCGGTTGCTTTTTCGTTTACTGGAGCAGACCCTTAACACAAAACGATGGCAAATGTCTGAATAATTAATAATAATAAGATTGAACTTACTTGGAACATCTTTCTCTTTTTAACAAGTACATATTGATTTTATAAAACCTCTTACAGTTTCGCGGGTGCACATTATTTTTAAGACTAAATACGAAATTACCAGTTCTCTTTTAACAAACGAAATCAATAAATCTAACAAAAGGTAATCTACTGGAACCACAGAGAATTTCAATTAAAATTCACTTTTAAAATTCATACAATTCAGTACCATTTCCATACATGAATGAAATTGCCGGTATTTGTTTACTTTACCTTTTAATTTCAGAACCAAACACTTATCGACATCCGCTTCCAGGTCAAAGATGGAATACGATAGTCGAATAATCGAGAAAACCTACTCCAATTCGATTGTGGTCGTAGAGTTATGCAATGTTGGGCGACGATTATCATTTTGGCAAGTTCAACAAAACAGAAATGTATTGTTCCGCGTTTATATCAAGTAAAATTATGTAAATAATTTATACTTAACGGTGTTTTTAAGTCAATTCAACGGATTATTATATAATTTATACCAACGATCGATCTTATATAATCGAATAGCATTAAGCACGTTGTTAAATTAAAACTATGGTTTGAGGTCATTTCAAATTTGGTACGTCGCATTTCACGGAGCTAGATTTAAGTGAATTATCACGCAGATGAACCGCTTACGTGAGTAGAGCAAATTTTCAAAATTAAGTTTACATGTTTTGAAAGTTTTCCATACTTCTACGATCGCCGAAATTTTCGATTTTTTTTACTAAAACCTTTTTATTTTTGATTAAGATGAAATTTTTACCAGTTATTAATCACAACGAATTAGAATCATTCTGAAATTGTGAATTATATAAAACTTCTGGTTTTTTAATTGCGAATTTTCAAAGTCAATACCGTTTCGATGTGCTCCGATCAAATTACCCCCTAAAAAAAGTTTTACATTTTGTATTTTCCGTTATAAAAATCGCATTAAGTAAATTTACAAAACGTTATTATTATACGTAATAGACAAAATGATTACAAATAAATAGAATAATATTTAGAAATCCAAAATATCTCAAACCGTTTTCGAGATATCCCCGATTCAAATTTTAAACATCGATCCAAAAAAACGTGGCAATTCTGACCGTTTTGGTGTTTTTGATTGAAAAAACGTAAAAGGTTTCCGTAGTTAGTTTATAACTCGTGAACCGTTTGACGGATTTAAAAAATTAAAACAGATTAAGATTCACATCATTACTGTTTCTATAACATGCTATAATTTCATATTTCCAAACTTATTTTTGAATTTATAATGATTTTTTTTTAAATATTAAAACTTTTTCGATTTGAACTTTTCCCGTCGACGTCAATAACTTCTGTAATTGTAAACGAATCTTGATGAAATATTAATACGTTATTTATATCGTCTTATTGAACATAATATGTTGTAAATTTGAATCAAATCGGTTAGTAGGCCTAATTATAGATTTTCGTAATTTTCATATTTGGGAAAGATTACGTGTATGAAATATATTAGTAGAATTTGTTTGCGCATCAGTCTCCAGTCCGGCTCACGCGTTGTTTCGCTCCGTTCGAAGCGGAATACCTCGCTTTGCGAGTTTCCACCTTGACCTTAGATTATGGACAGCTTCTCTTCACTCACTGCTGAAAAACTCACTTTTCATGATACTTTTATGGTATTTTGCTTTTAGACCGATTTTTGAGGAACTAGATGGGCTATAAGGTCGTGTAAAAAACCAAAATGTACATAATAACCTCATATATTATTTTTTTAGATAAAAGAGGGGTCTATAATAAAAACTCACTAAATCCAAAATTACAGAAATTGAGTTAAATATGGTTTCATATAGCAGTTTTTTTTTAGAGGAATCTATATATCTAGATAAATACCTTATATTAGTAGTAAGAGCAATTCTTAATTATAGAATATCACTACAGCTGTTTCGCCGATCACAGTCGGCTTCGTCAGGTGCAGGACACTTAAATAAAACACATTAACACGACACTGAACATATACGATATTAAAAACATTGTTATGAAATATTCGGAGGCTAGCTCTTCGTTAAAGTTTATATTAAAAATGTCCGGGTGTGGCCACATCATTATTCGTTCGTTTCCGGACGGATACTGAAAATAAGACGGATGAGAGTTAACCGCCGTGGAAGTCCATTTGTTTATTCAGAGATAAGATTATATCGTAGATCGGGTTGGCTGCGAAGTTCAATTTCTCATTAAGAAGTATGTTGGGATGTTTCTTTTGGGTGATGTATATATTATATTCTTCCAATACGTCGAGACGGTGTCCCTTCCTGTCATTATGAATGATATCAAGATTGGTATTGATATTAGTGTAATTATGATTGGTGTTTATCAAATGTTCGGCAAAATTGGAAGTATATATGTTTGGAGAGATGATTTTTATGTGACGGTAAATGTTCTTTAAACCTTTGTGTAAAGGATCTGCCGGTTTGACCTATATACATTTTTTCACAGTCGTCACACTTGAGTTTGTATACTCCAGGAGGAATCCATATTTGGTACTAGTAAAGTTCAAATCCTACTAAATCGAATAGAAAAATTGACCCAAAGTTGGGGGTTAGAGCCAAAACTCACTTCATCCATTGGATTTTATTAGTTTTTACTCTGTCGACTTTTCCACCAATCAGAGAGCAGTAAATGTTTTAGACCATCTGATGTTTAAAATTACTTGCATGTTATGAATTGCTCATGTGATTCTTACTGTTACTGTAGTAGTGGTATTTACTGTTATTGCCATGTGAGTTTTATTTATACATTCCAAGTGCTTTAATATGTACTTTAATTAAATAAATCGAACAACAAGTTTTGCCCACAAAGCCAGGGAGTAGAACTAGAAAGATACTAGAGTTCGGCAAAATAAGAACTCTGCATTTGTAGCCAGTGCAGCGTTTGGCTTGAGACAAGAGCTCCAGAACACATCAATGAAATGGAGATTATATTTCCTGTAACTGATCGTAGTTTCCTATCACCAGATTGTGTGTTTCGTAACATCGAAAAACAATTTAAAAAGGAAGACGTTACAGCAAACACAGAAGAGGTGTATAAAATTACAAGCTACAGTAAAGATTGTTATGAAGGACTATAAAGTACTAGACTTAAAGTCAAGTCTTATAAGCCATTTAAAAGAACCCAAGGATTAGCATTTTAAAATTTCTAAGTGCGAACGTATTTATATAAAACGTGAAACAGTCAATAAACGTTCAATAAACACAAAGTAAAACTTAGACAAATTGTAGATCGGGGGGGGGGGGGGGGAGACTGTTTACAATAGTGATAGTGGTTCAAACAAAAGGCCACAGCGTCAGACTTCAAGGCCTGATACTATACAAGTAATGCTGTAAGTGAAATAACCTAGAATGAAACCGAAAACTTCTGGCAGCCCATTACGGAGAAACGTGGAGAGACCTCAGTTACCTGCAGTTCTTCGTTCACGTACTTTCAATTGCTGTAGCAGCTGACGTAAATGAAGAGGAAGAAGAAATGTGTGAGGTGCAAGACCCCATACGTATTATATAATTAATAGGCCTAGAAATGGTTTTACATACATTTTCCAACGAATTTTGTCTGTAAAATAATT
>JAGFPH010001811.1:166487-201359 GCA_018207615.1 Philaenus spumarius
TACCCACTCAAGACTTGTTGAGCACAGAGCCTCCTACAATGGTTACTGGCAATTTACACCTTTAATTTCAAGTCAAAAGTTGAGACTGTTGAAGCCGTGAAGTTTGCAAATGAAAATGATGAAGGCAGTTGTTGTTTCAACCTTCCACCTCAAATTCGTTTTGGTAAGTTAGCCTACATCACTATATTAATAACCTAACCTAATCTAACTAACTTAACCTAATCTAACTAACTAACCGAAACCAATGTAACAAACTAACCTAATCTAATCTAACAAGCTTAACCTAACCTAAAGTGGATATTATTTTTCAGATCCCATCCCTGTGCCGAAACCAAAATATGATGACCTACAGCATTTGAAGCAATTTTGTACCCCAAAAGCCAAAGAATATTTCAGTGAACTTCCTCAAGCATAAAATCTATCTGTTTGTACATGTAGCCAAGTAAGCCAAATGATTTTTTGTTTGTAAGTAAATGACATTCATCCTTTTTGCTGTGTTTTTTTTTTTTTAGTTACCTCAAATAACTTATATATATTTTTCATTAAAAAGGTGAAAACTGAACTATATTGGTTTTTGAATACTAAATACTATGTAGATAATGGAAAAAATATTGTTAAGGAGCTTTGTTTCTTGTGAAGGTGTAGCATCAGTTTGAAACACAAAATTTGCTCTCTTGAACAATCTTGCTTTAGTGACTATCATCCTTTTTGCTTTGGACTCTTCATATTTCTTACACGCAGGGAGATAATCAGGGCCATCGCGATTAGACCAATTTTCCAAATAGTTGGTTGAAACCCTAATACATCTAAACTTTATTTTGGAAATTCGTTCAACTAACGTGAGCGGTTAAACTGCGTGGTCGAATTTTGTATTTGTTTCCTTTTTTTTGTACCTATCATTCTTTTTACTACCAAACAAAAACTCTTCGTGAACTACTGCACAGTAAATTCCATAGAGTATACAGGTTTTATTTTATTACATTGAATGTTTATAAAACAATTATTGTATTGATTTAACTATTTGACTGACTGCCAAAACTTTATCAGTGAAGATCTTATAAAATATGTAAAAGAGGAACAACCTGCAATTACAGTGTGTGTGTCAAACCCTACACTAGTCATTTACTACATTGTTGTCCATTACCATGCAGCAAAGAGTGCAAATAATTGCCATTTACGAGAGGTTAAAAATGTCCATAGTTCAGTTAATTTTTCTACCTGATAAAATGTTTTTCAATATTAAATTGAAAAATGTACACGTCCATTTTGAAACGGAAAGAGATAATGGCGTAAAAAGTTTTTGCCTACCTAGTGCCTAGCAAGAGTAACATTCAAGTAAAATTCTGTTTGAATCCACATTAAGGGTCTGCTCCAGTAAACGAGAAAGCAACCGGAAACGCAAGCGTTTCTCTCTATATCCGTATCTAAACAGTGCAATTTCATGCAGCTGAGCGGTTTGACATTACCTCATTTCAAACCATTTTATAAATCCATCTTTTGTAATTGAGTGCTGGAAAAAAAACTGAATATCTATACTAATATTATAAAGAGGTAAAGTTTGTTTGTTTGTTTGTTTGTTTGTTTGTATGTAGGGGGTAATCTCTGGTGCTACTGAACCGATTGAAAAAATAGTATTACTAATAAAAATCTACACTATCCCTGAGTAACATAGGCTAATTCATTTCGGTAAAAACCTATTTTTATTTTAATATTCGTAAATTTAGTCGGAAAAAATCTTAGGTTAGGCCTGGAATGATAAACCACCAACACACGTATTTACATTTATTACCACAGCAACCAATTGAATAAAATAACAGATAATATAGATGTTTGCTTCAATATTTCCATTCAGCTGATTTCAAAATTTGAAGCAATTATTTTTGTATTTCTAGCTTTTAGGTTAGGGTTTTAAAGTGTAGACCTGAGCTTTGCTGGTTCTTTTAACTATTATTAACTGCTGTTATAAAATATAAGAAATACTTTGGTTTGAACATTTAACATTATTTACCATCTTAGTTTTGAGGTTATTATTAATACTACTCAACTTTATTATATATAAATAAAACATAACGTATGTTTTTAGAAGGTTTCATTGGGGGTTGGCGTGTGAAGCACGCAGGGGTCTCCCCTATTTCTTTATAAAATTGTGGATCCAACTTGCATTTCACTTTTAATTATACATTTTTTATTGTGTAAAGAAGAAAGTTCAAACTCGGTACTTCAAAAATATCAATTACGTGACAAATTAAAAAAAAATGTAAAATATAAACTGCAAAACGGATGCGTATTGTGACTGTGCTTAAAACGAGACCTAGCAAACAATTTTATGATAAAAAATAAACGAAATAAATGGTTTCAAATTTAACATTGCTCTTATGGGATAAACATCCAAGATGACAGCCACTACAGCAGACCCTTACGCAGTTTTCTTGATATTCATTTTTTTAGTACAAATTACATACAGACAGACACACGGTAAACGAAACAAAATATACCCTCGGTTATGTGAAGTCTTATGTTTCTTTTGACCCAAACAATGTACTGAAGTTTATTCTTAGAATTTGGAAACATCCTGTATAGATAACACATACAAAATGGTCTAGAGGCATACTAAATTACCTTTTCCCTAGAGCTACTACTTAAGAGGTCTTTTCTGCCTCATTCGTAGGATAGAAAGAACAACTTCAATGATACAAAGTAACTTCAATACTTTTTATATGGATACTTTTCCGCTTTCTAAATCATGTGTTAGTAAAACAGCTGTAAAAACGCATCAATGAACCTCCGTGTCTGTGTATTCTTGTCATAAATTGGAATTGCCCTGTAAATATGAACGATCATGTTTTATTAATGTTTCTTCGATAGTAAAATGCTAATTATTTATTAAAACTGTAGCGGCAGGAAAAATGTTGTGAATCTTACGGGAAGAAAATATTACAGTCGCCCTGAAGAAAATTACTTATAAGAAAATGTTTTATCTACGACCATTGCAATAAACACCAATAACGCTATTACAAGTAACATCAGAAAGAGGTACATTACAAACCAAAAGCCAACCCGATTAGGTAATGATATCTTTACCTAACAGGAGTCACTTTACATAATAGGCTCTAGACCAATGAGAGCTCGTCATTTGACGGAAGTAGAGTTGTAATAAAAATAACGCTATTCGTACATCAGCTGATTGTACCCATACGTTCCGGATGTTAGTGTGTTATTGTAACTAACCTCAAACGTGAGTTGACGCATTCCGCAAACATGAGTGATAGTGATGAATTTTGTTTAACTCCAGAGGAAATTAATACAAAAGCAAATTCGGCTCTGAACAATTTGTTGCCAGAAAAATCTAAATTTCGTTATGAAAAGGTTTATAACCAAAATCAAAAGAAATATTATAAATTTGTCTTTAACACGTTATAATACAAGTGTGTCATCTACTGTGAGTTATTTATTTATATCCCAAATTTCGATTAGCTCACTATATCTTTACTTCACCTTTTTTAGTATGGTTATGAGTAAAAGGAATGTTAATTTCACTCCTGTTAAAAGGGTATCAAATTGAAGAATTATTACACACTTCTTATTTTTTTACACCCTGTATATTTTTGGTCGTAGATAAAGTAGTGTACGCAACGATTGTATTCAGCCTTTAAGCCACTCGTGAGATATTTAGAACACTCGCTTCGCTCGTGTTCCAACTTACATCTCACTCGTGGCTTAAAGGCCTTCATAATACAATCGTTGCGTAAACTACTATTATAGCTCGTGCGGTAACATTTTCTTTAAGGGCGACGAAATTATAATTTCCCTTAAGACACAAATAACCGTTCCACTAAGTTAACTCTTTTACGTGATAAAACAAGTTGGCGTGTCTAATTTGTATTTGTAAAATATTAAAAGAACACCCGCTTTTTAAACAGCCAACTTCGGACACGCTGCTCAATTTAAAATTGATAAGATACTCCATTCTAATAACAGTTTCAACATCTAAGTAGTATCACAGAAAAGTGTAATTATAGGAACCCTCTTGCCTCTTTCCACCCTTCCGTTGATAATTAAAGGAAAACGATCGACTAAGCAAGCCTTCTACCCCAACCATCTCCCAATATAAACCATGTTTAATTAATTTGGAGACAGATTTCATAACGGCAGAAACCAATATCTTACTTCTGTCGCCATGATTTTACACTTAACTGCCTCCCTGGATAGAATTTAAATTGAATTTTGTACTAAAAGCATTAGTTTATCAGACGTTATAATTTTACATATTTGTTAAGTAGAGTTGCCTTTAGTTTAATTATCAATTGTCCAAATGTTCTACATTCGTCCTAGGAGTTGTAAGTAGAATATAAGGTTGCGACATATTTAAATACGCCACTGGAGAGACCACTGCGTGACCACACGCCAACCCCCTTCCGTCCACCGCACACACAATAAAAAATATTTACAATAATTATTGAGTACTCTTTTTACTCGGGAGTATTTGGTTCGTCTTTGAACATTTGCCTAAAAAAGAGTTTAGGCAATCTATAAACACAGTGTAACTTACGTATAGTAACAAACTTCGGGAAATGGTTCTTTAGGTAAAAACAAAGAGAAAATCAAGAAAAACATTTTTTCCAAAAACGCTTCGTTAAAAAAATACAATCTACATTAAAAAAAATACAACAAGATACCTTTTTTGTAGCCCTTATCTGTCAATATAATCGAATAAAGGAAGTTAAGTTATGTCTAATAATTGGTTTGTTCAACTCGGCATCCTCTAACAACACAGTAAGAGTTAGCACAAGAATATGGTACGTATGCTTTTATACCAAACAAATAAGGTAATACATGTTATAAATTGTTCATAAAACCACTTGTAATCCATCACTGAAGATGGCGAAATTGTCGTTGACAGCTTTTGAGTTGATAAAAGCATTATTTGGAATATTTTCTGTTCAAATTATTTTCTACGAAGTTTTCCCTCAAGTCAAGGTCAATATTTATTATTAATAATACAAAAAATAAAACCTGTATATATAAAAGAAGAAGTCCTGACTGACCGATTCATAAACAACTTACAGCCAAACCCATGATAGCTAAAAACTTAAAGTTTTTAGGGCAACTTCATACCATTGTGTAGAAGTACACTAAAAAAGGATTTAGTAAAATATTTATTAAATTGTTGAAAATTATCAAAATATGGGGGTTTACTCACAGCAGCCCTATTACAAATAAAACAGCTTATTTTAATCAAAATCTTAACACAATTTAGGTTAGGCCTCTACCGAACTAACACACGTTTCTTGTAAGCATTTAGATTAAATTACCATAGCAACCAAATTGGAAAATTTAGAATCAGGTAATTATTCTTTACAAAGAACTGTTTTTTTTAAGTTAGTAATAGCAAACACAAATAACGAAAACGACTTACTACATCAAATTAAATACCTATCAATCAGTAATCTGTTTTAAAATCATTCCAACTTTATTGTTTACTAGGCCTATTTGACCATTTTGAAATACTGCTTTACCGTATCACATTTTGCTCATATTTCTAAAATTGAAAATTTACTCTCTTCTATATAAATATAAAAAATCTCTGCCGTAAACAGTCATCATTCCAGTGGAAATATCATAGTATACAATAATCTGTTTGCGTGTTCTTCGCCAGCAGGGGGCGGAGACCTTTAGTTATGTATAAAGTAATTAATTGTCTAACTTAATTTCCTTTTGTTAAGCAAAACCTTATACTACTTCGGGGTATATGGGGGTTTTGTTTAACATTTCTGAAACAATATTTTTAACTTACTTTAGAAAGTTTTCTTTATAAAAAATCATATCTTTTGCAATATAAATGCGATTAGAAGAGTTCAATCTCATTTTAACAACGCATTAAAACATTTAAAATTACGAAATATTTTTAAGATTTTGAGCCCAAATTTACAAAAATCACATTTTACAGGGTTATTCAGGAAGAATCGAATAAACTTTCAGGACGTGTTCTACTCTTCAAAATAAAGAAAAAGTTATATAAACATAGGTTCGGAATTGTTTTATTTTCCAGTTATCCACCATTTTGTTTTTGTTTACAAAATACTGTACTTTTATTATCTTTGGGTGTAGGATATATACTGAACACAAATGTTGGATATATATTTGGTATGACACCTTTTACCCGTGCCCAAAAAACCAAAACTTGTTTCATATATTTCCCGTAGCTCAAAACATAACCGAGTTATCGGCTAAATGGTGATAAGCAGACTCCATCACCATAGACATCGACTGCCCCGGTTAGGCCACAATCGCAATGCTAATTTAGTATATTTGAGTTAGGTATATAAGTGTAACAGATTGTCTTACGTCATGGGCTTAATCTGTTAATGTTAATACAATGTTATACCCCTGAAATGGAAGTTGTGTTTCCTCATTTCGTACACTGTGTTAAAAAATAAACATTGTGCTTCCTCATTTCGTAAGTTGTGTTAAAAATTAACATCGCGCTTCCTCATTTCGTAAGTTGTGTTAGTTAAAAAGTTTACACTTCAACCGTGTGGTCTTAAGCATACAATTACATTTTTTAAAATTTTCACAGCAGGCCTAAATCACGTCCTGAAAGTTTCTCCGTTTCTATTTGGACCACCCTGTATAGAACATCTAATGTGCAATATAAACTGGGGGTTGCGAATTCTAACTACATTTTATATACAGATATTCAATCGTGCCTTGTGTCGACGAAATGTGTCTCCAAATTAATTAAACACGGTTTACATTGGTTATAAGGGAAGGGAAGACTTGGAAAGCATATTTAATCGATCGTTTCTCTTTAATTATTAACGAAGGAAAGACAGATGTTATAATTACACTTCTATAATTACAGAATGAGAAAAACAGCTCAGTTATGAGTTAAAATCATTTGTCTTATGGAAGTATTACAATTGTCAAATTAAATGCCTTAGAAATATTATATTATAATGTGTGATAGTTTAAGGCCTAAAAGTGTATGTATTTTGGAAAGGAATATTTGGAGATTTATATTATTATTTTATGTACGCTAATGATGAGGTTAACTTTATCAAATTTTAATAGATCAGTGACATTATTCTCAGTTGCCTTACTCAGTTATTATGTACTTTTACAAATCTAAACACAGTAATAGAAAATATAATGTTTTAGGTTACTTTTTAGCGACTTTCAATAAGAACGATGAACTATTGATGTTACACTTATGGTGAGACCTAAGATCGGGAGTAGTCGATGAGCACCAATCATAGACCCCAGAACACGTTTTGGAGTGTCATTAAGAATTATATACATATTGTTACGAAGTGAGATGAGGATTATAATTAATTTATATTTTAACTATATTATATGTAAAATTTTATTGGTAGCCTACGGTGCATCACACGATGAAGTCAAATCGCATAGTTGCATTTTGTAGTAAGCAAACGACCAAGCTAGAAGAGTAAAATTGAGTGGGGACAGAGATATTATTAAATAGAGGCGACTAAATTCGAGATGGGGCTTTTTTTGGGTGGAAAGAGTGTAGGTGTACGTCGGGGCGACACGGGCTAACCGGAAGAAGCCACGAGGATAAATTAAGGTAAGGAACATTGTGAATATATGGGGAAATTGTTTTAGCATCAAGCTAAGTAGAATCAGTTTTCTTTGTTTTATAATAAATTGAACTAGTTAATTATTTAAATGATATACGTATTTGAGTATTTGAGTACTTTGGGAAGTAGATATATTATTTGAACTCAATTTTGCCTGTAGAGTTAGGCATAAGATTTATATAGATTTAGATTGACTGTTGTTGGTTGAATTAATATCTCTGTGATTGGTTGTGTGTACGGAATTAAAATAAAAGATATATTTAAAATGTCCTTGGTGGAATTAATTTGAATACATGTTTTGTGACCCTCTCACTCCAAAATAATTCGAGCTAAGCGAGTTGCCTTTTATATAAAGATCCCTACGTAATAAATTAGTGGAGGCGCCACTTCGTAACACTATATATGTACATATGTGTTCGCAATCTAACAGCCGCATTTTTAATCCGATTTAGTCCAAATTAGGTGCACGTTGGTTTTCTAATTCGCTCAGGAAGCAGAATTTTGGCTGGAAGTAATCATTTCTGAGATTTTTCGTTCTAAAATATTTTTTTTTTGTGTTTTACAGAAAATAATAAAGGAGATTATACTTCACAATTTTTTTTTTACATGACCTTATAGCCCGTCTGGTTCCCCCAAAATTGTTCTAAAACTAAAATACCATCAAAGTGCCCTAAACATAAAAAGCGAGTTTGTAAACTGCGAGCGAAGTGAAACAGTCCATAATTTGAGGGCGCTAGGTCGATTTGCATTCTCGCAAAACAAGTTTTCTCACTACGAGCGGAATGAAGCACCGGGTGCGCCTGGGCTGGAGAGGTGCAAAAATATTCTAGTAAAATATTCCGTACACGTAGACACCTATTCAGCGACTTAGTAAGTAGACAAATTTCAGAAATAGTTAGTTAAAAACTTAAAATATAAAATGAACTTAATTTCGGAAATTCGCTCATATCATGTCAGCCCATGGGAAGTTATGAGAATTTATTTATCGTAGTTATTTATTTAATGAGTAGTTTTACTAAAACGCTAAAAATTAATTGAAATAAATGTTTTGAATTTTTTCTGCTTATCACTTAACAGGAAAATATGTCAAATTTAGGCCATCCTGTTTTTAAGAATATAGTTTAATTTATATTTACTTTATACTCGTAGGTGTAGTTACCCTGTTTTACCACTCAGTCGCAAGTAATCGAAATAAAAGGGGTTCACATTTCTTTTATACAATCTAATAATAATATGTGTCACATTTTAGGCTTCAGAATTAAGCTGAATTAATGTAATTTATATTTATCACACGTTATAAACAATATATGCAGTATCCTCAGACTAGGAATGTGTCTGGCGTGTCATCCCTTCTATTTTTCCCCGAACCTGCCTTGGCGGTACAACCAATTCCACGAAAACAAGTTTCACAAATTACATTTAACTAAGAAAGTTACAACTCCGTAACTCCGGACCGCGTCTCACTTTCTTATGGATTTACCTACTCCTCTCAGACACAATCCAAGATTGAGGATACTGTACGTAATACATATAAACATCTAACAAAAATAAACGTACAACGCCATATAACCAGGGATATATTTTGTTTCGTTTACCATGGCTATGTTTATATATAATTTTTAATTAAAAATTAATATTAAGAAAATTGCTTTGTAAATTTAATCAAATTTTTTGTCGAATGGTACGCTTGCTGGGACCTACGTTGAAAAATCCATGTTTAAGCCATTATCTTTGTTTGTTTCAAAATGGCGGTCATGTATATTTTTCAACTTAATATTAAAAAAAAAAACTATCAATTTACAAAACATTTAGAAAATAATTTTTTTCAACGTCACGATAAATCCAAAACAGTTTATTTTTTAAAAATAATGTAGAATTGTGGAAATATCCGTTTTGGGACCCAATGAGTCCAAAAATGTGTTTTTTACAAAATGACTGTCTGCCAAAAAACCCAAAAAATCAGTTATTTTTTATAAAAACGGCTCTAACGATTTTGATAAAATTTGTCTTTTTTTGTAACCCATAATGTACCCTATCATATTCAAAAATATGCAAAATTTTTCAAAATCTTTTTTCGTGCATCTATACAGGCCTAATGACATGTTTGGTGCAAATTTGTTCGAAATCGATCGAATAGTTTCCTCTCTAGCTAATAATAATAATATTTGTTAGTCACTCTCCTACTTGAATATATCCCCTCTACTTCTTTAATACACTTTTGAAGTGACAGTGAATCTGTTTAATAATTTCAATATGTTTGTGAGAAATTATGTGCTAGTTTCTGGTGCCGTTTATTTTCGAAGCAATGAACTCTTGAAAACCACAGGTCAAAAAATAATTCTGTGTACTCTAGTACTTACTACTCAATGTACGTTATGTTTTAAAACATCTGAAAATCAACCAGGAAACAAAATCAGTATAATTGAGAACATAGTATACTGATGTCCGATATACAAATTTAAAAAAATACTACTCTAATAAACCATGAAAGCGGTTTTGGTGGAGGAGTTGTTCTCATCAGATTCCCCGCGCGCCATCTCTATGATTAACTTACTGATTCCATCTTGGGTGTTCAATGTAGAAGAGAAGGCTTGTTGCCTACAGTCTACACTAAGGGAGCAACAAAGTAGTTGTATAGTGACTAACTTAACGTCAGCCATTCCAAAATACATGTTTTCCTTACACTCAGCCGTACACCCAAAGTAACTTGTGTTTAGCAAATTTCATAGATAATCTGTTGCAGTGAATCTTATGGTGAGACCTAAGGTCGGGAGTGGTTATTGAAAACCGATCCTGTCCTTAGACCTACTTTTGGGGTGACACAATTATATATATATATATATATATATACAGGGTGATTTTTTTAAGTGGGCCACCATTGGTATCTCAGAAACTATAAAAGTTACAACAAACTTTAAATGGGAGACCGTCCCTACTTTTCCTTTGCATTAAAAATACATTATTAAAATTTCCCAAAACACCGCTATTTTTACAATATGGTGTCCAACTTAATTTTTTCAAATTTAAACCCCTATTTTTTAAGGTGAATTTCGATTGGCGACACAAATGTAAGACATTTGTATTCTTTTGTATTTTTTCCAAAACTTTATGAGATACAGCCTCTCAAACATTTTCTATTTTATGTGTTTTATTTTTTAATTGGGCCACCATTGGTATCTTAGAATCTATAAAAGTTGCAACAAACTTTAAATGGGGGACGTCTCCTTGTTTTTTGAGAAATTAAAAAATATGCCGTTAAAATATTTGTAAATGGCCGCCATTTTCCAATATGGTGGTCAACCTTTAAATTTCTTTTGGAAACCCCTATAATTTTTATAGCGGATTTGGATTTTACATGACTTTTGAATTTTAAAATCTTTACATGAATTTTAAGACATTTTATTTTTGGTGTTTTTTTTATAAACAACCGTTTAGCCGGTAGGAGCGCAGAGAGTTTCAGAAACTCTTATTTCAACAATTATTAAAAAGGCATGTTTTACCATTTGCAAACAATAAAATTTAACTTGAAGTGCAATATTTTTTACAATGGAATGTTAAAAAGCTTTTGAAATTTCACAAATACTTTATTTTATACAAAAAACGTAATTAAATTACAGTTAAAAATTGCTAAATAGCATACGCGTCAACTGTACTATTTTTACAGATTTCTTCTCCTATTTCGTAAAGCGTACATAATATGTAAGAAACTTCTTTTATCATGGCAACAAAATGTTTTGGGACACAAAAAGATGACTAATGAATTAATGAATTAATTAATAGCGGGCAACTAAACTTCCTCTAATAACTGAAGGCTGAGTCCCATGGTACAAATGAACAGCCAAGACACGATTACCCAATATGGAGCACCAAACGTTTATGGAAAATCTAACTTGGTGATCACGCTCTCTTACAACCAGAAGGTTTTCTGTTGACCAATAATGGTTGTTTTTAAGGTTAAACATGCCATTATTTCAAAAATTGGTCTCATCTGTCCAAATAATGCTACGTACAAGAAACCACGGTTGTTAGTAAACTCTTCAGCTAGGCAAGCGCAAAACGTACGTACGTTTTTTGTATAAAATAAAGTATTTGTGGAATTGCACAGCTTTTTAACATTCCACTGTAAAAAGTATTGTACTTTGAGTTAAATTTCATTGTTTGCAAATGGTAAAACATGCCTCTTAAATAATTGTTGAAATACGAGTTTCTGAAACTTTCAGCGCTCCTAACGGCTAAACGATTATGTTTATAAAAAAAAAAAAAATACAAAGAATAAAAAAGTCTTAAAATTGCATGTAAAACCCAAATCCGTAGGTAATACAAAATTGGGATTTCCATAAGAAATTTAAAAGTTGACCGCCATATTGGAAAATGGCGGTCATTTACAAATATTTTAACTACATATTTTTAAATTTCTCAAATAACAAGGAAAGGTTCCCCGTTTAAAGTGTGTTTTAACTTTTATAGTTTCTGAGATCCCAATGGTGGCCCACTTAAAAAATCACCAAGTATATATGTATGTAGGTCCATGTGTTCGTTCTCAATCGGACGTATTATACTTCCAATTCGATCCAAATAAGGTACACGCGTTTTCTTAGTCACTCTGGAGGCACGTTTTTTGACTGGAAGTAAACATTTTTAGATTTTTCGTACTGAAATGAAATCTTTTTGAGGTTTTATAGAAATAAATGTAGGAGATTAGTCTGCACATTTTGTTTTTTACACGATCTTAAAGCCCGCCTATTTTCGCCAAAATCGATTTAAAACTAAAATACCATAAAACTACCCGGTTCGAACCTACTTGGGGGATTTTACCTTGAGGGCAGCTACTGATCCGAGGCCCATGGCGAAGCAAGTTTGTCAGCCACTGGCAAATCGAAGCAGTTCATAATCCAAAGCCTCATAAAGTGAGGTTTATGAGTTTTCCGCTACAGGCTGAGGTGTAAACACATTCTACTAATATATTCAGCGCCTTCGTGAGTAGACCCATTTTCGAAACAGTTGGTTGAAACCCTAAAACGTATCAATTTAATTTCGGAAATTCGCTCAACTCACGTCAGCGGTTCAGTTGCGCAATCGAATTATTTCAGTCTAGATCTGCTTCTTGTAAAAGGCTTCGTCAATAACCGCCCATGTTCTATATTTTCCTTAGTCTGTGATCAGCTGCTTTGTAAATGCCGTCGCTGGTGAAACCATTGTCGGCAAGACTCAATACATTTTTTAGAATAACTAAAAGTTATGTGTTTGTTTTTTCATTAAATTGAAGTTCTACCAAGTACCTTCGGCCATTAGTGTAAATCGTATACATTACTAGTAATTCCCCGTGCAAAATCACAAGTTGATTAACTAGATACACATAAAAAATACATAATTTAAAAAACAAACTATTTAAAAGTAACATTAAGGCCTACTTATCTAGGCCTACCTAACTATGCTGACGTGGATTTTTAACTCGGTAAATTTGTACAATAATAAGGATTATAAAACTGTAGGCCTATCATATTGGTAGACCAAATGATTTAGAAGTTATTAATATTATAGTGAATAAATTAATAATCGAATATGTTTACATGTTATACGAAGATGTACAAATGTTTCCGAAGTTAAAAGAATAGGTATCAGTTCTTTAAATTTGTATAAACAAACAAGTGTTTTAGTTCATTGTAAAAAAAAAAAAAAAAAAAAATTAATGTAGGCCTAACCTAAAATTATATTCAGTTTTTGATCCAAATCAGTTGTTGATCAAAATCAGCTGTTTTAAGCTTTTCATACGAACAGCTGTTTTTTGTGCCCATGATAAAATCAAAAGAAATCTTTCTTCTTCTTCCTTAAGATTGAACTTCCATAAGATTAACATTGAAACTTTGAGGGCCACTGGGGCGTAGCCCTTATCACTAAGGGGTATAAAAAATAGATTTTAGCCGATTCTCATACCTACTCAATATACTCACAAAATTTCATGAGAATCGGTCAAGCCGTTAGGAGGAGTGCGGGAACGAACATTGTGACATTTGACACGAGAATTTTATATATAAGATATTATTGATGATAAAAGGTTGTATTTATATACAGTTTATAACCTCAAAGCAAATATTATAATGTATATTATAGCATACATTAGTTCTATAACTCATATTTTAAAAAAAAATCAACTTCACAAGAAATTATAACGATTGTAGTTGTAAACATAACCCCAACCTATAATCTACACTGAGTTTACAGATGATGGGGGAATCAGCTGTTATATTATATGTTACTCTAGAACGTACTACGTACGTATATTCGCTTTTATAGGAGTTGATTTTATTATATGTTTGAGATAAAGTTTGAGTGTAGGCCTACATTAAACAATCTTTTAAAATTGCATTTCTTTAATGATTAGGAATAACACATTTCCATCTCTGGAATACGTTTGGAACAAAGTTTTTTCCTAAAGTATGTTTTTGTTTCATAAATATCTGTGTTAAGAAAATGGTTCACCCCTCTTCCACCCTCAGCCCACTCATTCTGACGTACTTACGACGTCATTGCTTTGTGCAGAGAACATTTATAATGAAATTGAAAAAAGAAACACTTCTACTGTAATTTCAAATAGTTTTTGAACATATATAGAGGACAAACAATGAAACATCAATTTTGTTCAACAGAAAAACTTTCGGGAATTGATCTACCAGTGAAAATAAAGAAAAAAGCTCATTATAAATATTGGTTCAAAAATGCTCCGTTTTACAGTTATAAATTTTTTTTTTACAAAATACATAATGTCTTTGGATATAGGAAATTTATAGAATGTTAATTTTGGATACTTATTTTCTATCACATCTTTCACCCATGTACAAAAAACCAGACGTTTTTCATAAATTTTCAAAATGATGGCCGTTTAAAATTTTGAATGTAAAATATCTCGAAAACCGATACTTTACAAAAGATAACCGATTTATCAGTTAAAATATCAAAACATAATTTATTTCTATACTATTATTGCTGTTATAGTACCATTTATTATTGTTATTGTTATTGTTGCTTATAGAATACCAAGAAACTATGTTTTGACTTTTAGCCGATAACGTGGTTATCTTTTGAGCTGCGGGAAAAGTAGAAAACGCTTTCTGTTTGTGATTAAAACATAAACATTTTTGGTTTTTTGAATTTTTTTGGAAAGGCAGCCCTTTTTAAAATATTTTACATTACAAATTTTAAACGGCTGCAATTTTGTAAATGCATTAAAACCCGTTTTGGTTTTATGTATATGGATAAAACATATATACCAAATATGAATCCAAAATTTGCGTTCAATATATTTACTACATCCAAAAATATTAAGTATTTTGTAAAAAAAAATGGTGGATGACTGGAAAACAAAACATTTCTGAACCAATGTTTGCATGCACTTTTTTATTTATTTTCACTAGCAGAACACGTCCTGCAAGTTTATCCCTTTCTTCCTGAATCACCCTTTATATTTAGATAAACATGTTTTCATACGTTCATTGATAATACTTTTTACTACCCACAATTGTCAAGCAATTTTACTTACCAGGTATATTTTTTATGTTCACCAGGTAAAACACACATGCATCTGTAATCAAGAAACAAAGTGTGAAATAAAAATAAGAGATTGAAAAAAACTAAAGTCTGTCTAGGATAAATACATATTAGCCTTGAAGTAATTGCAGGGATGTGTAATACAGATTGTGTAAAAGGAAGAATTATTTACTTGATGGACTCAGAAGAGTTAGTTTGAATGAAAAAGTAGGATGATTTTGTTTAAAGGTTTAATTTATAGCTGATAAATTAAACGAAACTAAAAAATTCAACAGTATGACGTCAACCTAAATCCATGAAAATCTCTTATATTTTCTTGTTTTCAAGTTTTAGTCAGGTGCACGCCTGATACCAAAGAAAACAATAACTCAGCTCTCTGTGTGAGAATAATTTCTTAAAATAACACCCCATCCAAAAACTTGAAGACACATCGAAGATTGTGTTATTGATAAGTTTTAAATACAGAGCGCGTTGATGTACCTCGAAGTCACGTTGGGTCGTAAACAACTTTTTGGTCCTGAGATAATTTACCGCATCTAAGTATAGTGGCTAGCGTCAGATCCACTGTCAGATTGCGTTCATTAAATAGTTTCTTGTTTTGTTTTTAATGCGCAATCATGTAAAAGTGAAAAAAAAAAGAATTCAGACATTAGGACAAATGAAAAAAAAAGTTAAATAAATAAGTTATTTAGAGATTTAAATTTTAAATTGATGCAGATTCAACTTTTAAATTGTTTCACTTTCAGTATTTGCATTCTACAGAGTGTTCTCAAAGTCCCTTTAACTCCTTCATTATACTTTTGTTTCTGAAAATAAGTCAACAAAACTTTGTATGCATCTTGTGTTGCAAAGCAGGACTAATGTTTTACATATCTGACCCTATGACTTTTAGGTTTTAGGAAGGGGTACACAATTTCAAATGTAATGGTAGGTCATGTAGTACACCATAGTAAAGCTTATTAAAAGAGAAACGGAATGGCTTAAGATAAACTGGAGCTTAATATTTTGCTCAGTTTCAAAGTAGTGGACAATCAAAGTTCTGGAAAACTATAAAACTGTGTACATATATTGTGTTTTATAACAGGACAAATTTTTTGACAAATCTGACCCTCTACGATTTTGGGTTCTTGTGGATGTGGAGGCAAGGGGTTAACAATTCTAAAGGTAGGTCATGTAAATACACCATTGTAAAGCTTATTAAAACAGAAACAGAATGGCTCAAACTAGAGCTCAGTATCGTAATGTTAGTTCTTAACTTAGGATTGTAATTTTCTGATATTATTAATAAACTTGACAAATCTGTGTCTATTCCAATGACAGATAAATATTTGAAATTTTTACATTTAACCTCATTATTCATAAAATTAACAAATTAATAACCTGTTTTGATGTTATAATAAAATTATAATTTTCCAGGACTTTGATTTTCCATTACTTTGAAACGAAAGGAGATACTGAGCTCTAGTTTGCACAATTTTGTTTCTCTTTTAAGCTTTATAATGGTGTATTACATGATCTACCTTATATTTGAAATTTTTAACCCTCTAGAACCTCCCCCCCCTCCTTATAATCATATAGGGTCAGATATGTCAACAACTGTGTTATGTTATGCTACATCATATACGAGTAAATACACTTAGCGGGCCCTAGGTGCTTGCTAAGAAAGGTTTTAAAAAATTCAAAATTTTAGGGGGTTTGGGGGGTCAAAGTTACTAAAAATCCCAATAAGAAATACATAGTGTAATATATTCATTAAAATATTTTTAATATACATTTTGTTACATATACATTTAACTTTGATTTGTCTACCGTGAAAAGCCGGATCGGGCCAGATAGTTATTTAATAAAGTTAAATCTATATTGTGCATACTAATGCTTAATGCTATAGAGAAAGTCGATTGTTTCCTGATTTAACGAATATCTTAATTACTTTGTTTAGTTCAATCTGTATATCGTGGTGTATTTATAAGAGAGTCAATCCAACTAACCTTTTCTTATTCTTGGTAGTTCTTGTCCACGACTTCGTGGGGTCTGCTGTAGTGGCATCCATCTTGGATTTTTATCCCATAAGAGCAATGTTAAATTTCAAACCATTTATTTCGTTTATTTTTTATCATAAAATTGTTTGCAAGGTCTCATTTTAAGCACAGTCACAATACGCATCCGTCTTGCAATTTACATTTTTTTAAAATGCTTTTGATTTTGACATTTTGTAAGTACAAAGTTTGAATTTTTTTCCTAACACAATAAGAAATTAATAACGAAAAATAATTTGCAAGAAGGATCAGAAATTTTATAAAGAATATTCAGTTTTTTTTTCAACACTCAATTACAAAAGATAGACTTATAAAATGGTATGAAATGAGGCGATGTCAGCGCAAGAAATTGCACTGTTTAGATAGGGATTTAGTGAGAGGCGTTTGCGTTCCGGTGGATTTCTCGTTTACTGGAGCAGACCCAAACAATGACCTTCCGCTGTTGCACTGCTGACAGGTGGACCGCAGCATCAGGTCCTCCTCAAACGGGAATTCTGAAACTGCCTATAAAAAAAACGCATTATAGACACTAGGATATTCGGCGACTGGGTGACACAACATGAGCATTTCAATGGCGTCACTCAGACGGGGATAATAGTGGAGACTAAAAGACCTGGGCACAAGAAGACTGGCTACCCAACACGCTAGTCTCGTAGATACTTTGGTAGGATATCGTGCAAGAGGGGTATATTTAGGTTTACAATTTTCACCGCTTATTTTTATCTCGTCAGATCGTGAAATTCGGCAGAACATGTTTTCAATGTAAAGTTTGGAGGGGAAGTGGGAAAGCAACCAGTGCTGTATAATTTCATATTCAAGGGGTGCTCCAGGAAAGAGAGATGGAAAAGCTTGGAACTAAGGGCCAAACAATGTTCAACTCACAGATAAATGCTTAATTTTTAATTAAATTATATCAACCTCTTCAACGCATTCATCAATCCGATATATTTTTTCTTGACGATTCTTCTGGATCATCAGTCCATTATTACGAAGAAATTCGCGACGCTATTGGGCTAAAAAAGATGATATACAGGGTGTAACGTAAGTAAAGTGCCAAACTTCAGAAAATAGTTCTGTGGGTCAAAGTAAAGAGAAAATAAAGAATAACATTTTTTTAAACGCTTCGTTTTCCAGATATCCACCATGTTTTTTTTTCTTTTTACCGAGAGTGGTTTGACCGAATGAGTTCAAACTTGGCATGTAGTTTAACCTTACAATGTTGTATTTTAGGGAAAATAATCGATTATATCCAATCATGCGTTTCAAAATGACGGCTGTTTAAAAATGTCAAATCTAAATTACCAAAAACCTTAAAATTTACCAAAACATTTCAAGACACCTTTTTCGTAGCCCTTTTAATTCTCTATCGGTTGGTGTAGCTGTCAAAACAATCGAAAACATATGTGGAAACTCTAAAATTAGTTTTTTACTAATTTAAAAAAAAACTGTGATTTAAAAAAAAACCTGTTTTGAATTTCTAAATTTCTAAAAAGTCCTATGTATATATATTTGTTTAGAAAAGGATATTTTTATTTTTTAAACTATATTTGAGTTTCCAGTAATCTGGGTAGGTTCGATAAGTGTGCACAAAAAATTTCAAGCAGATACCTTTGGTAGTTCCTTAGATAAAGGGGCATTTGTGTTTAAAAAACAAACTTTCGGAAAACGCTGTAAAAGACACTGAAGTTCCAGTTTTTAGCTGAAAACCCGAGAACATGGTCTCATTCAAATTTAAATAAAGTAGGTTTAAATGTTTGTACTATACAACTGTTGTATAACATTGTAAACAGAAAAGAATAAGCTGTAACATAAAACAAAAAAACAAAAAATGACAAAACATTTTTTCCTGAGCAGTGACCCACTATACAAACTCGTCCTAGTAACATGGAAAACCAACGTGTGTACCAAATCAGACGTAAAATGCGGCCAATAGAGTGCAAACACATATATATATATATATATATATAATTTAAAAGTTTTTATTGACTCGTCAAAACGTTTTCTGGGGACCATATGAGTTGCTCGTTCACCACTCCCGACCTCAAATCACATCATGAGAGTCACTGCAATAGCTCCTGAGGAAATTCACTAATCATGTCAAATATTTATGTATGTACTTGTGCGTAATAATCATCGTCGCTAATTTCTTGATAAGTCTCCTTCTTAATTCTGTAGAAATCGTTAAATTTGGAATCTGATTCCTGCAATTCTTTGGCCGCAACGAACATCGCATATTTCTTTCACTGTATTAATTGGTCCACAATTTTCTTATGTTCATCCTTCTATAGTACACATCAATAAGTACATTAAACGGTAGTACATGATAACCATCTTCATCACTTCTATAATCACTGCACATCTGCCAGATGGGTGCGTTCCGGTGGGAGATTAACTTTCAACTGCGTCGTAGTAAAAAATAAATAAATTCTGATTCATAAAATGGGTTTTATTGTGCTTTGAAAAAGGAAGATATGGGGCTTTAACCGGTGTAATAAGCAGCAGGTACATCATATCAGGGATCTTTTCATAAACCATCAATCCCTGTTAGCACCATGAAAATACACACACAACCCATTATCTTCATATCCCATTTCAAACATTAACATAAGATCATTCACTATGACATTATAAAACCATATAGGCCTAAGTTTAGCCAACCCAAGTGTAGATAAGACGACTAAAAAGGTTGAGGAGGGAGAAAAAAAAGCATTGTTGTAGGAGGTAGGAAGAAGAATGATTTTTTTAGTGATTTGGACTCTTGTACGAACATTTGTAGAGGGCACTTGTCTATACTTCTGGTAGACATAAATTGAATAATGAAAAAACAATAATAGAAAGAATTAAGTTGTCACCACACCAGCAATTATTACAAAGTACATATTGAATAAAAGAAAGTTACAATTAGTTCTGATAAAATGCTAAATAAACCTCCTGCCATTTTGGGTGAGTTAAATCAAATTCTCAACATCAGACCTTCTTTCTGATGAAGAGTCTTTCAGAAGAGTCTTTTACTCTGTTAAATGAACCTTTTCATTCTTTCCATTATGTTTGCATAGATGAGGAGTTGAAAAACTTATTTTTTTAATAACTTTGAGAAGTACTTCTCCCGTAATTTGGAATGGCTGTAGTTTTTGATAGGGGCAATATAGAGACGTCTAGTTTGCACCATTTGATTTTTTTTATGCCCTTTAAAATGAGGGCTCACATGATGGGGGGTTGCATTTGAAAATTTGTAGTTGCCCTCCTTTACCCCACTTTAGAATAAGTGGGCGAAATTTTTAACCATTTAAAAAAATACCTAAAAGAAATGTCTCACATTGATACCTCAGGCACTTTATATTACATCCAGTTTTGCCAGGACATAAAACTCACCCTGTATAATTAACTTCCATGTACTGTTTTTTTCATTAACTCTACGTATTTCAAAGCGTATATTGACTGGTTTTTTAAACTCAGAACTTATTTATTTTATTTCTAAGATATTTGAAAATATTAGCCAATCTTGCCCTTAATTGGGGTAATAATGTCCCAAATATAAAATGTCATAAAAACTAAGGTCAAGTATGATTTCTGACAATCTTACCCTAATTACAATTATGGGTTTATGTAGGTTGATGCTGTACAGTGAGTTGGGGATAAAATAAAATGAAACTAAACATCCTACAAAAGTAATGAAAATGTATTTTGAAAATGTTACTCTTAATGTTTGTCACAAAAACCCAGTCTGGTAATTAATAATAGATCAATCTATCTTTTTCCAAGATTTGAGCCAAAGTTACCCTAGAGAGGTACTTTATTTGTTTTGTTGAATCTCACTTTGTATTATTAATGTAATAAACCATTTGTAATCCCACTCCACAGAGTATCTCGGCTTATTTTATAATAAACGTGAGGGTGATTACAACATAGCCATTTAAAATGCAACATTCCATAAAGGTATTAAAATAAAAAACTGCAGCTTGTAGTATAAAATATATTTTATAATAAGAACTTTAAACTTCATAAAACACAAATAAGACAAAATATAAAATGTATTAGCAAATCTTGAAATTACACAAACTTAATCTATTTAACTTTAATTATATTTTTTCTGCTAGCTTTTGCTTTGTTGTGTTCGAAGAGTAACTCACTATTATGGCTTTGAGTCCTTTTGTGTGTGTGTGTGTGTGTTGGGGGGGGGGGGGGGGGGGGGGGGGGGGGGGGGGGGGGTGTAGCACATATGGTCTCTATGTGTGTTGTCAATATAGTATAGAGGATGAGTAGCTTGTCGAATATGTAGGAGGCAGGGGGATGGAAATGGACAAACATGTATAAGAGACTTATTATAGTCCTGACTGAATGACTGAGTGACTGACTGACAGAATCAACGTGGAGTTAAAACTACTTAATAAAATAAATACGAAAATTGAAAGGTATATTCTTATGGGATCATAGACGCACACTAAGAAAGGGTTTTGAAAAATTTGTATCTTAACGTAAAATGTAAAAATAGTGAAAATTCAGATAGAACAGTTGCTCGGAATAAAAGCTTAGGAACACATGTTTGTTTACATTCATTTCTATGGCAAACAACACAAATTTAAAATCAGTTAATTATTATTATTCACATTCAATAGATTTTTAGTTTAAGACAAGGAAATAAAAACAAACTCATTCAAAAATCAACGAAAAATGATTACTGTGTTGTACATAATTTAATTCAAACTTTGTTGTTACATATTATAAATAAAGCAGCTGATTTTGATCAAAGCTTAACACAATTTTATGTTAGGCCTTACAATATTGAACCAAAACTCATTTCCTGAAAGCATTTACATTTATTACCATAGCAACCAGGTTATTATTCTTTACAACCAAAAGTATGTTTAGGTTAGGTAAACTCACACAAAAGGTTTACTCTGTTGTAACTCATCATCTGGTGACTTTAGTTGATAATATAAAAATTTGTTTGAAATGTTGATTATTTAAATACTATTGGTGAAATTACAATGCATGCCGCAATTCGCATTATTGGGGATGATCGTGTCTATTGCGATATTTGTCTTACATTAGCTATGTATAGGTCACCACTCAGTCGTCAATTCCGTGCAAATATCAGGGTATACAATCATCTGTTTGTATTGGCTTCACCATGGGTCGTCGCCGGGATGAGTGAGCGAAGCGAGTAGGGTGGAGCCCCTAGTAAGTATATGAAAAGGAAACATCAATGAAAAAGAAAATGTAAATTATCGCAATAACGCAAATTATTACAATTTATCAATTTTGTATTAAGTTATTACATTAAAATTCTGTAAAACCTTAAATAATAGGTTGAATATAACTTATCAATTTATTATACATAAATAATACATTTTAGCCTACTAAATGCTCTTCAGTGTGAAATTATAAAACAAAATTATTAAAATAACACTAAAAAAGTAGAGTTAACAACACAAAAACGTTATACAAAGCACTAAATTTGCTTTGGATAAATTCTACAAGGAGATAAACGAAAGGGAATATCGGTAACATAGTAATAAAAGGGACACTTGATCCCACCCTCCCACTTTCTCCTCTTCACTGCACCCTTACTTAAGTTAACTTGTCCAATCTGTCCCAAGTGACCGCAAGTCTCAAACATCGCTTTTATCCAGTCAAACACATGTTGAGTGAGGTATTTGCGTCGACTATTAAAACGTTCATAAACAACCTTCCTTTCCATACATCAATATTCGGCGATTCGTTTCTATTTTCTTATTTGTAAAATTGAATGTTTTCGTTGTACAGAATTTCAAAACGGAAGGGGAGTTATAGAAGAAGGTGGGGGGGGGGGTAAAAACTGTACTTGATAAGCGTGATTTAGCAGCCCCGGGGATATTGATTTTACTATACCCCCTCAAGCTCCAACCCTCTTTTATATGTCTGTTTTCTTACTGTAATAGCTTTTGGTGGTGCGCGCGCCAGTTTTAAATGAAGAGAGATGGAATGACTGACTGGAGAGAGACGGAGAAAGGCAGATTCAATTGTTGAATAGTATTTGTTTTTTCTTTGTCTAGGCATGATTCACTTAAACCGACAGAGTGTATTGACTTGTGGGCTTCTGCGCAACAGATATTTTAAATACAGAAGGAAAGTGAGATAAAAATAAGTTTTTACTGTTTTCGTATTTTGACAATTTGAATTTTCTTTATTAATATGACACTATACGAAATGCTATTAAATAAATGTTCAGAATTTAATAACATTTTATGTTATTCTTAAAACACAATAAATGTCGAATTCAAAGAGTATTATTTACTATTGACCAGACAGATATCTAAATGAAACGTAAACATTAGGTTAAAACTGACGACTATAATGCTCTAAGGAAATTAAATAATAAAGAACAACGAAAGAAATGTAATAAAACAAAGAAAATTTAAATAGAAGTGATTTATTATGAGCGAAATTCAATAGGGAAGATGAGGTATTGAAGTAACTCTTATAGTGAGATCTGAGGTCGGTAGTAGTCAATGAGCACCGATCATGGTCCCCAGAACACGTTTTGGGGCATCACTAAAATTTATATACATACATGTGTGCGTTCGCACTCTAATAGCCACATTTTTTTCCGATGTGGTCCAAACTTGGTACACATGTTGCTCGGACGAGTT
The DNA here is from genome assembly GCA_018207615.1 of Philaenus spumarius. Classification (NCBI taxonomy): domain Eukaryota; kingdom Metazoa; phylum Arthropoda; class Insecta; order Hemiptera; family Aphrophoridae; genus Philaenus; species Philaenus spumarius. Next base: position 190,299 of record JAGFPH010001811.1, read on the forward strand.
TGATAGCCAAAATAATTAAACAACCTGAAACACGTTTTTTTTTTGTTTTTTTTTTTAAATTTGCGTACTAGAATGAAATATTTTCCTAAACACATTTATGTAGGAGATTAATCTACACATTTTGTTTTCCATAAAACTTTACAGCCCGTAGCCTATGGTTCCCCAAAATCGATAAAACCTTAAAATATCAAAAATAAGTTGACGGTTCAAATCCACGTGTGGAGAAGCTTTGAAGCAAACTGTCCATAATTCGAGACCGCAAGTTGAGGTGCAAACTCAACTGAGAGCGGAACGAAGCAGCACGTGAGTCGTTGCTGGAAGCTGAGGTGTAATGCAAACAAATTCTACTAATACGGTTCGTATTATAAGTTGTTCGGCGCCTTTGTGAGTAGACCAATTTCCCAAATAGTCAGTTGAAACACTAAAGCAATATATAAATTTAATTTCGGAAATTTGCTCAGCCCACGTCGGCGTTTTAGCTTCGTCATCAAATTATTATTACTTTTATTTATGTTATTTATGTACACTCCAATGAAGCACACAAATATTTCGTTAAGGCGGACAAAGAGTCTGGGCCTTTTATGATTTACAGCCGGACTCTTTAAAACGCGTGTACCCTGCTACCTACATGTTTCAATTAGTGACTAATCCCCAAAAAGTGTAGGTCTACAATTTAATAAAACTTTATTCATGAGGTAATTTATTATTCTTTTTTTTCAATACTCTTACAGATTACGTTCTTTTGTAAATAGAATTGCAACCCTACAAAAATAACTTAAGTATTTACTTACAGTCCCTAGTCACAGTAAGTTTCCAGTTTGTAAACATATATGTAATACATAGGGCCAGTAGTTATAGTGCTGAGCTAAATTTTGTCGCTGTCCCCTGTCATACCCACGTTGAAAATATGTCCCCGACCGAGGCGGACTAAGAATCCTTACCCTCTAAACCAGGTAACCAATGTTTATGACCGTCTGAGGACCCAGAGTGGTTGTCCTTATCCCTGTCGTCCGAGCCTATATTGGAAGTTCCAGGTTCCAGCTGTAGCCGTCAGCCTCTAGGAGACTGGTTGCTTCCCCCAAACAGAATCAACAGAACAAGTAACCAGAAGCAACGTGAGATTAATTCGCATGTAAAGGTTTCACGCTGAAGGAATTGGCACTACACGGTCGGTGGTACAGTAGCCTCAATCTTGGAGTGTTTCTGAGAGGAGTAGGTAAAACTGTTAGAAAGTGAGGCGCAGTCCGTTACGGAGTTGTAACTTTCTTAGTTAAATGTAATTTGTGAACCTAGTTTTCGTGGAATTGGTTGTACCGCCAAGGCAGGTTCGGGGAGAAATAGAAGGGAGGACACACCGTTCAGGCCAGTCACATTCCTAGTCTGAGGATAATGTACATTGCAGGAGGCAACTCTATGACAGAAATCGTTCTGCGTGTACATTTGCTGTCAATCGATGAATTCTAGTAATACGTACTTTAAAAATTATCTCGATAAACTGGAAAGCAGGTCTACGGATAGGGATGACTGCTAAATTTTCGCTTTTCGCTATCCGTCGAAATCCGACCGCAAAAGAATAAATATTCAAAGAATTTTATTCCAAACACGTTTTTAAAAGGTACTAAAAATATAAAATAATTTCTTCTTATAAAATAAAATGTTCCTTAAAATCAAAATGATTAAAAGAATCAAAACAAATAACTTGAGTCGTATGCAATACAGATAGATCATTGTTTCATGGATGAAACAGTAAGGATTAAAGGTAGTAACTATAGTAGTAAAAACTCAAATGACAGTTCAAATCAATAAATAATTGCATTGCAAGATAATTGCTGGTAAATATTTATATAAATTATCTATTGCATGCGCCCCTCGTTTTTTGTTTGTTTTTAATTTTGCAAACATTTTGATTTTTTTTTTAAATACACCAACATAAATTTGAAGGAAAACTAGTTTATGGGATTATACATGTTTTTGAAGGAGAGATTTTTAAAACGTGTTAAAAAAATTTAATATAATTTTTTTTAGTTTTTTATGTTCACTTTTGTAAATTTACAATTTTATTATTATTAAATATATAAATCATTAATAACAGAGACAATTCAGTATTTAATTATTATTAAAGATGTAAATCAGTTATAACAGAGATAAGTCGTAATTTATTCACCACATTTTTATGAGCTGCATCGCTGGGTTTTCTAAAAACCTAATATTATTATTATGTTTATTATATTATTGTGTGTGTGTGACAAAATATTATTGTATTGTCATACTCTTCTGAGCTATGTTCAAAATTGCAAGTCTCAGGAAGTTTATTTAAAGTGGAAACAAAAGTGTTAGTTTTTGCCACAAAGTGAGTTAATAGAAACGTTGCAAAAAGAAAAAAATCGCCTTAGATTCTGTTTCACTGCGTACTTTAAGCGTTCGTCCCGTCTTTCTCTTTACCTTCCACTTGTAACAATCAGTTTAGTATTTGATTCGCATAAGTATAAAAGGGGACGCAAATAAATCCGTAAAAGCTTTCCCAATATACAGAACGTATATTACAGAACGTACTTACAGCACATATGGGGAAATTGAATTATTTTATAACTAAAATACACGCAACTCTAGCATCATATTAGTGGGAATATGTTTACATTACTAATCCTATATAGAGTAATTTCTTAATCGGCCAATTACATCGTTATTTTTCAATTAATTTGTACAAATAAAGTGTAATTTCAAACTTTTTACTCTGCAGATTTACAGAAAAATATAAAAATTGAAAATATGCTACCACTGAAATTAAAAAAAAACATACAAAATTCGATCACTCTGCTGAACCGCTGACGTGTGTTGAGTGAATTTCTAAAATTGAGTTTTTGTGTTTAGATTTTCAACCAACTATTTGGGAAATTTGTCTACCCTACGTGTAATATATAATATATATTAGTAAAATTTGTTTCAACCTTAGCCTCCAGCCCCTGCTCAGGCGATAAAGAAGAGCTAAACAAAGGTTAAGACTGGAAAATAAACAGCTAATAATTCATAAAGAAGAAGTCACTTAGGCTAACAACAGACGAGATACCGGTGTACGGGACACTTTCCGGTGTCCCAGCTTCTCGCGGGGAGAGACACCGTGTAGAGCCACAGAATCTGGTAGCGCGCTACTCAGTGTCTCATCTGTTGACACACATTTAATTGATAGTACATTTAGTGTCCCGTACACTAGTGTACTGTACACCGGTGTCTCGTCTGTTGTTAGCCTTATGCTGCTGATGAGTCTTAGAGGTAGGCCTATATAAACAGTGAAATCATATGAAAATAAAACTTTAATATCGATTTCCCGACAAGTAAGTTTTCGTTAACGCTTTACAAAATATCTCTACAACTATTAAGGGAAATGAGTTTTCAGAGATTATTTAAAACACTATAATTTATGGCGTGAACTACAATTACAAATTAGAGTAAAATGTTTTTTGAGATATTAAAATTTGTATGTATCAAAATTAACTTTTTTAAGAAGAAAATTTTTAAAATAATTAAAATTTAATATTTTAGCAGTATATTGGTTTTGTTAGTTAATAGTCACAATAATATCGATGAGGAAGAGATATAACCTTTTTTAAATACCTCAAATACAACAAGTAAAAAGTAATATTGTAAAAATTAAAAACAATGTTTTATGAAGAATAAAATTTTATCGCAAAATCAAATTAAATTTACTATTGATTTTTTACCACAGCTTAAGACAAATATTTTATGTTCACAGTGAAAATTTCATTTGCATATCTTTAAAAATAAAGTCAATAGAACTGATTTAATTAATTCCAAAATCCACTGTGCAAGCAATACCAGGCCCCTTAAACGTATAAGTGTGTTCATTTGCGAACTTTAAAATATTGTTCATTTCTAAAATATTTGTGAACAATAAGATGGCAAAATGACCAAATTTTAAATGTTATTTAATTATCTAATACGGTTAATTATTTGACCTGTGTGCAGAACTAATGAGTGTATTCTGTACATTTTAAAATGTGTAGCAATACAGTTTAAATGGATAGTAAGTAGCCTATTAATTAAAAGTAATATGGATTAGAAAATCACAGATTAATTCACAATTAACTAATTAAACAATTTACCCATGGGGAAGAAGAAACCAACCGGCAATGTTCGATACGATACTTTACAATATACTGTAAAGTTTAGCACCGTTTATAAAAGTGCAGTTGATTTCTTATTTTATGGTGTTTTTTTTCCAGGAGTTAAATATTAAACAGCAAACAAAATTCAAACAGCTTTCTGCAATCACCTATACCAATGTTAATGCATTTTCACAAGAAGGAAACAATTTCAAACATGAAGTGTACGTGGTTGGTTAAGGCAAAATGCCTTATTTTGAAGCCAATTTTAATATTACTAGCAAAATATGATCATTTTGAATTTTAAAACAAGTGAAACAGACAACATAAATCGCCTAGCAAGGGTAATGCATATTCAACAAGGATGGTTAACTGAAATTCGAAAAATGTTAACGCGTTTGAGACGAATACAAGCGAGCTCCATTGGACATCTAGTAGGCATCATCATCCCACCCTAGTCTTTACCGTAAAACTGGCAGTTACGCTTGTATCCTACATACATGACGTGGTGGTTCAGGAAGAATCGGAGAAACTTTCAGGACGTGTTCTACTAGTGAAAATAAAGAATAAAGTTCATATAATCATAAGTTTGGATATGCTTCGATTTCCAGTTAACCATCGTTTTTATTTTTTTTTCAAAATACAGTACCTAATAACTTTAGATGTAGGAAATATATTGAACGCAAATTTTGAAGACATAATAATGTGGTATGACATCTTTTACCCGCGTAGAGTACAAACACCAAAACTTTTTCACATGTTTTTAAAATGGAGGCAGTTTAAAAATGTTTATGTAAAATATCTCGAAAACCGTTCACTTTACAAACAAATCCCAATGAAAAATACATTTCCTGTTTTAATGTAAAAAATAAAGTGCTTTTTTTATATTTCTATAACTTAAAAATTAACCAAGCTATTAGCTAAAAACTAAAAACTTTGTATCTCGCTAGTTATCCATAATATCCAAAATTTCTCCAGAACCTAAATTATGTGAAAAATCATGTAAATAAAGCATATTACATTATTACAGACTTACAAAAAAAGGTTTTAATTGCACCAAAACAAAACTAACCTGCAAACAAAAATTGTAAGCCTCTTCGAAAATGTGTTTTAAAAGTAGGTTGAAGACAAAGCAAAACTAAGAAAATACAAAACTAAGGAGTTATTAAAAAAACAAAGCCTAATTTAATTTATTTAAAAATGTAATCCATTTCAGTGTTTACAATAAACTTGATTTATTAATTTTCCAAAATTATTAGCTATGCACCAATAAGCGCTAAAAAACCCGTTTTCTGCCAGTTTGTTTCTCATAACAAACAAAACAAATTGAATTAAATTATCTTTAAGTTTCCTTAGAATGCACTCCAACAATTGGAGAACTATTTTAATTAATTGCAAAACTGTTTGTATAAAGTTTATACTTGTATTCATGCTTTTATAACTTATTAATTATTCCCTTTATATTGTTGAATACTTAAGAAGAATTCTTTTACTTATTAAGAATATTTTCTTAAGTAACACTAAGAACAATAATTTATTCTGAAAATATAAATATACACGTAATAAAGAACCGACACAAAGAGAAGAAAGAAAGGGACATAGAGAGTTGCGATAAAGCGAGATATATATTGCACAAAGAACAAATATTAAACTTGATTCAATTTAAAGAACAAGTATTTTCGTATAATTAACTGGCTTTGTGTTTGTTTTCAATTAATTTCTAATATCTTTACTCCAAGAACGAAGTAATATTACATTTCAATTTTGTTTTACATTTAAATTAACTTCCGGCAGTAAACTTTATGCTGATTTTATAGTTCAAGTTTGAACGTTTCATAATTTAAAACTTATTAGATAATTAAATCCACAATAACTTATGAATTCTTATTACTTTAATGATGAATTCTCATTTTACTTTCTCACTATACTGTAGTATAGAGAAAGAATAGTGATCGCAAAAAAATCGATGTTGAGATTTTTGTGGAAATACCCGTTTTGTGACCCCCTGAGTCCAAAAAAGTGGTTTTTACAAAATGTCTGTCTGTATGTCTATATGTATGTCTGTATGTCTGTATGGCTGTATGTATACAAAGCTAGAGAGAAAACTATTTAATTGATTTCAACCAAATTTGCACCAGACATGTCAAGTAGGCCTGTATAGATGCACGAAAAAGAGTTTTGAAAAATTTTGAAAAACAATCCCCTTTTTGGCCAAACCCCCCCCAAAAATCAGTTATTATTTTTTTATAAAAAAACGGCTCTAACGATTTTGATAAAATTTGGCTTATTTGTAGCCTTTAATGTGCCCTACCATATGCAAAAAACCGCATCTTTCTAAAAATGCTCGTTTAGCTAATAATAATAATAACTGATTTTTTGGGGGTTTTTTTGGGCCATAAAGGGGGTTGTTTTTCAAAAATTTTCAAAACCTTTTTTCGTGCTTCTATAAAGACCTAATTGACGTGTTTGGTGCAAATTTGTTCGATATCGATCGAATAGTTTTCTCTCTAGATAGTAATAATAATATTTATTAGTTAATTTCCAACTTAAATAAAAAATCACCTCTCCTACCCCACCCTACAAGTCACAGTGAATCTGTTTAATAATTTAAATATGTTTGTGAGAAAGTATGTGCCAGTTCCTGGTACCGTTGATTTCTATAAAATTTAGGTTATTTAGGCATACACAGATTTTGTATATATTTAATTATTACGAATCTGTAGCTATTTATTTTCGAACCTTTATATTTTTACATTTATACAAATTTTATTGTAATAAAAACGCCTGATTTATAGTGCTCCATGTGAATTAGTGATGCTAGCATGGGGTAACACTACATCTGTACAGATAATAGAATTGAACAACTGCAAGACAACATTTTGAGAACTATTCTAACTGAAAATTAAACATATAGTCTTTTGCCTGTTGGATAGCTTTTTAAGTATTTTATAACAATAGATAACTACTTTTAAAGTAACGTCAAAATTAAGAATAAATTCGCCCTTACTATTTGTAGGCGTTAATATTATATGTCGTACCGTAATTTAAAAATAAATTTGGGGCAAAGAAAGAGTTCTTGTACTTAAGATATTTAATGAATTGCCAAAGTTTAATAAAACTGTGTTCACAAACCACCTTTAGAAACACAATTCTCACAAAATACGTCAAACGCGTTTCAACGACTAAGCCGTCATCCTCAGCGACATTTAAGACACAACAAAATTGTAACACTTTTGTGAATGTGTAGTTTTTGTTTACAGCAGAGAAATATTAACCTAAAATAACTGTTCAACAAAAATTAACCGATTCTAAATCTGCCAAGTTGGTTGCTATTGTAACAAATGTAAATGTTTTCAAGTAACGTTTGTTGGTTCTGTGTAGGCCTAACCTGATATTGTCTTCAACTTTTGATTAAAATCAACTGTTTTATTTATAAAATATGTTACAAAACATTATATAATATGTAAACTGAATTTATAATACAGTAAACCTTTTTCGTCGATTTTTGTTTGCGTTTGCTTTTATTTTGTTAACTTAACCCAAAAAACCTGTTGGTTGTGAATATTAATAAACTGATTCTAAATTTTCTAAGTTGGCTACTACATTAATGAATGTAAACAAACATGGGTTACTTAGCTTTTGGTCCAAATCAGATAAACAAATTTCAAAATCCTTTCTTGTGTTCGTCTATGACGACATAAGAATGTATATTTTGCATTTTCGTATTTTTAATGTCTTTGCTCTATGTCGAAACTGTTGGTTCTATGTCGTCATACAGTCAGAAAAATTGCCTCTTATATATATGTAGATAGCTAGATAGATTGTTTCATCGACGTGTTATGATGCAGTTTTGTCGATTTATAGGAGTCGAACTATAATTACTAATAATTAATATTCATTTAACAAAATTACGAGTATATTTTGTGATTGTAATACATATGATATGTAATCTATCCAGTCGGGCAGAATACGTTCTTTATCCTTGTCCTCATCTCCTTTACTTGAATAGAATTGTATTATGCAGAGATTTATTCAATTTCATACTTTATTATTGGAATTGGTTTTATCTGCGAAATGAAGCGGAAATAGATAATGTATTACATCATCGTTATTCCGGTACAGTGGTTTTGTTGTTAAAAAGTTTATGGGACAAATAGACTTTCCCAGTACCTTATATCAAGATAAGTCTTATGTCAAAGCTAATTTCAAGTTAAAGCTTATATTCTTAAAAATTGAACTATATATTCCGGCATCGTTCACTATCGAATTATTCGTTTACCTGGTATTTATCTGTATAAAGAAGAAGTCCTGACTTACTGACTGATTCATAATCAACGTACAGCAAACACTACGGTAGCTAAAGCATTCAAATGTTCAGGGTCCTTTTATACCACTACGTAGAAGTCCTCTAAGAAAAGATTTTGGTTTTAAGGGTTTAAAATGGTCAATATACTGGGGGTCTCTCCCAGCCCTAAAACAGCTGATTCGAATCAAAAGCTTAGCAATGCAATACAAACAAAAAATAATCTAAAAAGGCTTACTGTATTGCAATATAAACGTCTGAACAAACATACGTTTCTTGAAAGCTTTTAGATTCATTGCCGGAGCAATCAAATTGGCAAATTTAGAATCTGGTAATTATTCTTCACAACTAACTGTTTTTTGTTTGTTTGTTTATTAGCGAATTTCCATAGGAAAAATGAGCTATTGCAGTGGCCCTTATGGTGAGACCCAAGGTCGGGAGTAGCAAATGAGCACCGATCATGGTCCCCAGAACACGTTTTGGGGTGTCATTAAAATTCATATATATATATGTATATATATATATATATTTCTAGCCCTGCTCCTTTTTCCTTTCCGGGTGTGTTGCACCTTAGAGATATCCGATTGACATCTCTATATCTGGAGTACAGAAAATGTATAAAGTGCGAAGTTGGTTTATATAGGCGTTTCACATAATTCTAGAACTATATAAACCAATATAATCACAATATATACAGTATTTTAAATAGTTTGCTCTTTTTCCATTCCGTGACTTTTTGATCCTTAGAGACATCCGAAAATGGCCGACTTATAAAGCCTTGGAATACATTTATATATTTTGCGCCTTTGAGTACTCCTCTTCCGAGTATATGTTCAAGGAGGCGTGGCTAAGCTACTGCGCACCCAGAGCGCTTTGTGGTGTGATTTTCACGCCTGTTTCCACTCCGGGTGTGTTGCACCTTAGAGATATCCGATTGACATCTATCTCTATATCTGGCATACAGAAAAGGTATAAAGCGCAACGTTGGTTTATATAGACGTTTCACATACCGGTAATTCTAGAATTATACAAACCAATATTAATCGCTTGTAATATTTTCAATAGTTTACTCTTTTGCCATTCCGTGACATTTTGATCCTTAGAGACATCCAAAAATGGCTGACTTAGGCTATAAAGCCATGGAATACGTTTATATATTTTGCGCCTTTGAGGACTCCTCTAGCGGGCTATACAGGATCGGATTGTATTCATTGAAATAAATAAAAAATAATTAGTAACTTTTTTTTCGAATTCGGCTTAGTTTAGTCACAATCCGTCATTTTGATTTTTTACAAAAACTCACTGTTACTCCAGAAATAGTTGAGATATCGAGTTCAAATTTGGAATAAGTATTTTGTATGTTACGATTTACAAGACAAGTGTACTAAATACAAAGAATTTATTTTTATAATTTTCAAAATGCCGGCCGTTACAAATTTTTAAGGTGGAATACCTTGTAACTTTTTATAGGCCTAGTCATGAAATGGTCTACAAATTGATATAGGAACCTCATTTTTTAATATTATTCTTATACACATGTTGTGTATATGTAGTATACATTTGATCAAAATCAGGAAATATTTTAAGAGAAATTATATTTTTACCGAAGACATGTAGGCCTAGGCCTACACTTTTAGTTATTGAAAACGCTTGTTCAGTAAAACTTAATTTTCTCTAACACTATTTACCAATTGTTAAAAATGTATGCATACACATGCAATACCGTACAAAAATAAACACAATTCATTAATATTTAGATACACAAACTAATACTTGTAGCCTATACAAAATTCCTATCAAATCCTAGTAGGCTATGCAATAAATAATTCCTTCAAATTCCAGTATCCGACAACCCCATGATTACAAAATGTGTAATGACAATTTTATTACATGATGAAAATGATGTGTAATTGGTCTCATGTTTTCACAGAATGCGAATATATATTTTATTTATACGTGTGTTAAATTTAGTTTAAATCGCTCGCCACTAGATGTAAATCATGGCTTATTCATACATAGCTAATACAGTTTTACAAATAACATAATTAAAATTTAACGAATCTAGCTGACTTTATCACAGAATGCTTAAGCCTATATAAACTTATAAACCCACATCGATAGCTAAACGCACAATCATTTTTTATGTCCACTTTTTGGCCAAAATGAGATATTTGTATCATTGTTAAGGTGTATAGCTCTTTCTAGATGCACAAACATTGTATGTCCCTTCCAAATAATAATAATTGTGGTGAAGTTTAAAAAAAAATTATTATGAACAAGACAGCTTTTGTTTGTGCACACTTATTGTATGTCCACACATACAAGTTTTCACAGCCATCATCAAGTCTAAGCTTAATGCCTGTGTGCCCACTTATTGTATGTGTGGACTTGCAACATCTGAACACATCAAGATTATAATCAACAGGCAATTTAATTATATGCACACATGTAGTATGTCCACAAGTCACTTAAATAACTTGTGCGCAAAAAAAGTGTGCCTTAGGCTATTATATTTCATTAAAGCTGGCAGAACTAATACAAATTAGCTTAAAGGTTTTATTGTTGTCTAATAAAATATTCTAATGCATTAATTTATAAGCCTGTTGAGTATTTATAGGTCTTTGGAAATTCCCCCCC